>JAZGTI010011096.1:0-16994 GCA_036877585.1 Botia kubotai
ATTGAATTGTGAAGTCATCAAAATAATCAATACTTTTTTATTATTTATTCTTTACAGTCTGTTGACTGAATGAGAGCTAGGAGAGGCAGAGAAAGAAAGAAAGAAAGAAAGAAAGAAAAAGAGAGAAAGAGAGAGAGAGAGGCATGAGAGGATGCGATACAATGTAATTTTCACCACGGGCTGCTGGAGAAGACAAAACACAATAAAACACAGGGGAAAAATTACAAGAAAAAGGAAGAGGCAAAAGAGAATGGGAATTTATTCCACCACAAGTTAAAACTGGATCTGTACAGTTGCTGGAGGAAATGTGAGGTGTGCTTACCCATGCAAAACTCTCTGCCGTTATTCTAAGGTGTTTGGTGTGTTTGGCAGGACATTGTTTTGTGGTTGCTAAGGTGTTCATGTGCTGGTAGGTGGTCTTAGTCAGAACCCACCCTAAAGTCTCAGAAATGAAGGTCTCTAGATACAGACAGTGGATTTTCACCAGGTGAAATTCATGTCTGTTGCACAAATAAACGAGGACAAAGTTACTCACCAAAGTAAAACAGGGTCACCCTAATTAGTTATGCTTACCTTAGCAAGCTTGTATTCATTTTTAAGTAGGGTGTT
This sequence comes from Botia kubotai, assembly GCA_036877585.1. NCBI lineage: Eukaryota > Metazoa > Chordata > Actinopteri > Cypriniformes > Botiidae > Botia > Botia kubotai. The sequence goes on from JAZGTI010011096.1 coordinate 610, forward strand.
TGTATATTTTTGCTGATGTCATTAAAATAATTGCAACTATTGCTATTGCTACTAATTGAAACTAACACTATTTTGTAGCACTTATCTGTTATGAAAAAGAAAATCCTAACAGAAGTCAGACAAGTTCACAGTGACTCTCAAAGGCCCTTTCTCTCTATCTCATTCTATCTCATTCTCTTTCAATTCTCACTCTCTGTCTCACAGTTAATTACACTAATGAAACAGGCGCTCCCAGGGCAGCTCTTCATGCCAAAGAGCATATGTGAAGGGACCTGGGGAGTGTGTGCATGTGTCAATGTGAGTGTATGTGTGTGCGTGTTTGGGATCGCCTTACTCCCTCTCGGTCACACAGGAGGAGAAACAAGAAAAAGCACTCGAGAACTGACCCCCTATTCCTTCTTTTCTCCTATTCTTAGGGTCATTTTGGACCCTTTTTCCTAAGGGAAAAGGATAAGATATCCATGCTAATTGCTAATGGCCTTAGCCGGCAGGGTCTCTGCCGTCCCCTGGGGCCACGGAAATGGTCTAAAGGCCCCTAAATAGTCTTCTGATGACACATGCCATTTTCTGAGCAATGTTTTTCCATATTAATCTTTCTTCTGTTTTTTTATTTTCATCAATAAAACTGAGGTGATGCTTTGGCCTTTCAACTTTGTTTCACAAAGAAACAAAGTCTACTTAGTTAAGTATATCGAGATATTCTGCATATTTATATATTCATGACATTTACCTGCATTACATTTTTGACAAAAAATAATTGAAAATAATTTTCAAGCTACTGTAAATAGTTTGGGCTGCTCACAATAAAAGATCAATGAAATACAAAATGTAAATTCTGTAACTAAAATTACGAAGCAATACAATGCCTCTTAGTGCAATGCTTAATATCGCAAGGCAGTGATATCATTGATAAATAATCATTATAAATATCATTACGTATTACTTATAAATCTAACATTTTCATAATAATGCCTTAGAGGGTCTTTAGAGATCTATATTTAAACTCAGATTTCCACAGTGTTGGCTTTTGCTTTTTTGTTAAAGGTCTGTTTTCCCCATAGGGCTGGAAACATATTACCTCTAACTGCAAGCTAATAGGAACCTTCAGGGACAGTCTGAGGCTTTCTAGGGGTCTATAAGCACATTTTTAAATACAGCATACAATATACATACATATTTTATGTGCTTCATATTAAAAATGGCCTTAAATTAATCTTGGATATTGCACTTGGTTTAATCTTTCTTTTACTAGAACACACATATTAAACTACCCATAAGGGAATTGACTTTAGTAACAAATAATTTGATCTAATTATCTGACCTTGAATTACATATTACATAATGTGTATAACTCCCCAAATATACTCAGCGCTGTTACTGCATTCAAAACAGCTGAAATATTTACGTGGAATGAGACCTAATTGATTTTTACTTTTAGAAAAATTGATGCATGGCTGAATTTGACACGTTCGTCAAAACAACAGCCGGACTCTCAGTGATGCTGCACAGACGAATCTACTTAATTGACTGGGATCAGACATCAGTGAGAAAATGTGTCACAACCTATCATACGCGAGTGTTGGAGAAAGCTCTGATGTTTCAAACACTATCAGACCCCCCACAGATAAATATAAAGAGCCATTGATTGTTCAGGAGAGTTAGTGTGCATGTTTTTTTATTTATTTTTTCTCTTTCGGTACATTGATTTCAGTGCTGACCTTATGGTGCATCAAAGCATACAGGAGCTAAACTGACCAAAACACAGACAGACGCTGGGCTAAAACAGAAAGAGAGAGAGAGAGAGAGAGAGAGAGAGAGAAAACATACAAAATCAAACCTGAGAACAGAGGTGGAATTTTAAAAATAAGGTTTTGTGTGTGTGTGTGTTAGTGAGAGAGTTTAAAAAAAGAAATCAAACATACTTACATAGGAACTATCTGTTTTTAAGTCATCAGCATGCTTCCTTGGTCAGTCACTGATGTTAACACTGTCTGGATCCTTATTGGCTGCTGGGCAGGCAGGTTACAGGGCCTGACACTGACAAATAGTTTTTAATACCTTGCATTTCAGCATCTTCTGCCTAGCATGTATAGGGGACGACAGATATCAGAGTGTGTATGCACCTATTACCTGTAGAAAGATGACACCATTACATTTCAAACCAGTAATAAAAAGCAGAAATACCCATAAGCCATATGTAGGCACCAAAATATCAGAAACGTGGACGTATATTTTAATATATGCAATTAAGCATTAACATTTTCATACGTTTTTTTACAGTGTTGTACACAGTTAAACTAGTTAGACCTGGTACTGCTATTTGCTGTTTTATCAGACACCAGACAGATGACAGTAAACTAACAATGTAGCTAAAGGACACAGAGGCACCATTTACCACAGGTCCAGTTCAAACCTGCATCCAGATACCTTTTGGTTTCCCATCGCATAAGCTTAAATATTGTGGTCCTGATGTTTCTCTGCACTTTGTTATACGTTATCACGATAGTGCAGACATCTCCGAGCAGGCGGTTCTCGACGCCATCTACTGGCTTGTAAACTTTCAAATGCCAAGAAGGGAAAATGTTTTGCCGATGTCGAACATTAAAAAAACAATAAATACCGGTCGATTTATTGGCGTCATCAATACATTACCACTAGCAACCACTTTAACTACTTTTAAAAGTAGTTAAAACAAATTTGTATTTTAAAGGTTTAACTGTCTATCCAGTAGATTTAATAGAAAACAAGTTTGGCTGGCTCATGAATGAAGTGCTTGATTCCGAAATACGCCCCGATCTCCGAGCTAACACTCCTCCCCCTCGGACTAAAAAACTGGATCAAATTAGGAATATTAGAAAAGAGGAGGGCGCCATTGGCAAATGCGGCTGTGTACAGATAAGCTTGCGAGATGATTGACAAGTCCGAAAGATCAGGGTCCTTCTGATCTTACGTTTTACTTCTTTTAGCAAGTTGAACAGGATGTTACGTCACAACACGACTGATAAGGACTCATAAAAACATACTCTTTACACTTCATTGGTACAGCTGATTACAACTGCCTACAAAGAATCCGAAAAACCCAACGCACCCAATAGATTTCTACTTCCAATGTCTAAACCCATCTGAGTTCACACACACACACACACAATACACATGAGAGGTGGTAAAATGTGATTTTCCAAAAAGGTCCGCTAATTCTGTAGGAAGGAAGAGGCTTCAATCAATAAATCAATGCTAAGTAGATTGTAAAGAAAAATATATATCCTAGGCTTGGTGACAATGCATTAGTACATTTCTAATAAAAAAGGTGGTTTAATTTTAATAAGTGGAAAACTATCACACGTTTAACACTTACTTTGACTAATATAAAATTAAGCACATAAAGTAAGCATAAATAATTTGTATAATTAAATCTTTATATGTTTGTTGTTGGCTTACAAGTAATGCTGTCGGTTTAAATACTAAAAACCCAAAAAATGTATGTTTGGTATGAAAACAAAAGAATTTTTTTTGTGTATTCATAAAATGCTTTGCCACAAATGTGTCCATTAATTTAGTAGCAACACTAGGTAGGTAGGACACTTTGGCAAATAGCTACTCCCCGACATTTAGCAGCAAGCCAATGAGTACTGCTGACTGCTAAATTTACCACTTCACTGAGTTTTACATGTCATGGTCATTAAGTGTGTAATAAATACTAATTGCTATTGAGGGCATTGGGCCAGCTCTGATGCAGGGTGCATCCTAATTATAGGGAACAGCTTGGTAAGTGAAATAAGACATTGTCTTTCTCTGTTGGGAGTTAATTGTGTGGTTCAGGCCTAATTCCCACATTAAATGAGAATTATGTTCCATATTAGTTCTCTTTTAAGGGAAAATTAGTATCCCTTGAGTGCCACGGGCGTAATGAAAAGGTTTGTTTGTGATTTATGCTTTGGTCGTGAGTACAAATAAGCATGTTAAATCAAAGGGTAGTCTAAACACGTGACATACTGTAAATATGATAAAAAGCTTTTATAATTTAGAAAGTAGCAATACTTTAAGAAATGATCAATAAATACAGTGTGGCTAATTATAGAAGATAAATGAGTTTTAGTTAAACTGGAATAATTATATAAGCTATTAAAATTAAATGAAGTAGCAAGAAATGGTATTTTATTACTCATTTACTTTGTGAGTTTTGATGTCTTACTCTGCATATACAGTAGAATACACCATGATGAGGATTCAGAAACTTCATACCACAAATGTTGACAAATCTGATGCATTCTGGGATTGTATTATTGGATGGAAACCATTTGCATTAATGACACTTACCTTTGAGAACTGCATTACTGCATCAGGTTACTCCAAAACATCATGGATTATTGAATCGGCTGAGCTGGTTTAGATCTAAGGTAAAAATTTGTTCATTGTAACCCCAGCAGGGTTTTCTTTTCTGGACTCGGTGGGGGAGAGGGAGGGTGATGAGGGTGAGAGAAAGGGCCAGCGCTCCTCACTCGCCCCCCTGCCCACGTCAGACTGTACCAGCAGGCCAGGATCGATCTGGAGGGAGAGATGGAGGGGGTTAGAGATTGTGTTGAGGGTGAGAGAGAGAGGTCAGGGAGAGAGGGCAAGACAGGACAGAGAGAGCGAGACAGGCCTACACTTGTCCAGTTGTGATCTCTTTTTCACCTCGAGACTCCTCATTGACTGTGGCAAAGGTCTAGAGAGAGTGACTCATAATCGCACAGTCTGTGTAAGATTGTGACTAAATCAAAGCACAACAGAGACCTTTACTCATCTTTCTTTTGGAAGACAAATCACTTCAGACAAAATACTATTATGATTTGATCCTCTGTGCTGGTTTCAAATCAAGTTCAGATCTGTTGCTCGACCAAGATATCTACTGTAAATCTGCTTTTTAGGAACAGACAGAATTTGCTGAATTTGGGGGATTTTTTTACCCAGATTTTGAGGAATAAGTCTGCAGAATCTGTGTAACAGATTTACAGTACACACAAAGTTAAATATGTTAAATATTTAGTAGAATAACAGTATAGTTATACTACTAAATATTTGATAGATAGTTGAGACTGTTATACTTTTATTGGTAGCCGAGACCATAATACAATTAGGCAAAATAGTTAAGTAACAATGACAGTAGTGGGGGTTTTGTAGAAGCAGTTCTACAGGTGTAGATTCTGTGTGGGCCTGTTTATTGCTAAGACATGAAGACTAGTGCAGCAAACACTGCCAACATGTCACTTCTCTTTGCTCTAAAAAACATCTCCTCCCACTCAAAAACATGTTAAAATATATAACCTAACGTTTGTGCAGCAAACATTCGCAATAATCGACTAGAAAGCAAAACCACTGAAAAGACAGGTCAAAATCAGGCCTACAACAATAGAGATATTAATAAATAATGTGCTGTGATGGTGATGTGTTGAAAGGCAGTTCAGGAGGCTGAAAGAATCCAGGGTTGATGGGGCTGAGATAGGTGTGTGTGTGTGTGTGTATGTGTCTTATATTTCTAAACAGGACTAGAAATATAAGCTGTTGAGCTCAAGACACAACAAGGCACGATGCATGAAACTAGACAATCAACAACAAACAAACATTAAACAACAAACAATACACCACCACAAGCCAGTAGAAACAAGGGCATTAAATAGGAGATGCAAACAAGGCAGGTGATGAGGGCAGGTAGGTGAGGGTCATGAACTAAGGATTGTATCATTAACAAGGAAACAAGAGGGCAGGGTCAAGACTCAAGACCAGAGAACACATGGCACAAAGTAAACAAACAATGGCCATGTTCTTTCACAGATCACTAAAGACACAGAGCATGAGTCTAGACCCTGACTCTAAGATGCAAGAACCAAGACTAGAATAGAGTCAGGATCCAAACATCATGCTCTGACACAAAACACAAGGGCTGTCAGGATCCTGGCAAGACAAATTAGTATAAACCAAAGACATCGAAGGACCCTGACATAAAGATATTTACAACAATTAAGGATACCACCTATTCTGTAATATTCATTATTTTTATTTGAATGTATATAATAACAAAACTCCATTTGTAACCCATTTATGTACAACATGAGTGAATAACAACCCATCCCCCAATATAAGATAAATCTATGTAGTATAAAAATGGATAGGACATTATCAGTGAATAATTTAAAAGAGCCTGAAGCATTATAGAGCCAATAAGGCAATAAACAGAGGTGCACAGGGTCATTTCTCATCAATTATTAGAAAGTTAAGCTACACACGCAGACATTCAATGACCCGCATCTGCTACCTTGCAACTGTTCAACGATTTATAAAGCTTTTACTTACTGTAGAAGGCATTACAGATAAATTGCACTGGCAACAAGGTCTCAATATTAAGGTGTATATGTGAAATTAACTTATACAATGATACCATAGACATTAGACAAGAAGCCTCCAAGCTAGTTCTCCAAGCTGTGCTGAATTAATTTCAATTTTTTATGTTAAGCTGACTTTATCCTGTCCCATTAACACGATATTGGTTTTGATCTAATTTATTATAATCAACATTTATTATGCAAACTCTAAAATGTTATTCTGAGGATATTTGATGTGCGTAATGTAATTTGCATAATTCTTCGTCCAACAAATTATCCTCAAGCTTAAGTGAATGGAGTTGATATTGTAACTCATTGCCTGTATAAATATGACAAGAGTAAAGCTTGCACCGCCAGCCACTACCAGCATAAACATATGAGACACATTGACAGCCTGTCTCAAATGATACTGTCTTATGGCGGTCTATAGCAGCAGTCTGTAACAAATGTAACAATGTCAGATTGCATCACAGCACACGTCTTTTTATTGACTTATTTATAAGAATAAGCAAAAGGCTGAAGGAGGAAACAGGACAGTGGTTCTTTAGGGTCAGCTAAATTATAGAAGTTTTAAGAAGTGACATTTTCTCTTGAATTATAATAATTTTATTTTTAACTTTAAAGGTCAGACAAAATGCGTTTCCTACTAATAAAACTAAATTAACTTTAAAATTAACTAAAATACATTTAACATTTTCTTGGGGAAATGGTGGAATGTAATCAATTTAATTCGCATTGTTTTAAACTACATATCCCATGATCCACATTGACACGTCCTGTTGTTGAGGTTTTGTAGCTGTGCTGGTTTACAGTTTTATATTGCAAAATAACTTATCTGAGTGTAAATTATATTATTAATACTGACGATTCACGATACGTAAGTTGACTAAAAATGGAATTGGTGTTATTTCTGCTCTACGGAAGCTTGTATCATGTCATAAGTGGAGAAGCGGGTAGGTTTCTGTATGAACATTCTGTCAAATGACAGAAAAGTGTGATTATATATGTGGTGTTTGTATATGTTTTAATGCATGTAGGCTATTCGAGATTGCATATGTAAATGGTCCTTATAAAGTATTTAAAGTGTCAGAGCAGCCATACATTACATACACACACAGATTTTGAAAGAGTAGTTAGTAACCCTGGAAGTATGTGATTTTTTGACTCTAGTGCAGTATATATTTATACGTTAAGTGTATCTTAAAATCAAATATTTTAGGAGCCACTGCATATGGAAGAATGGTTGTTGTGCTTTAGCTTCTGTTAACATTTTCACTTAAACGTTTTTACATAGTTAAAAAGGCGTTTGACATTAGAGGTTATGTAGTTTATATAGAAACCATTTGTAGAAACCTGTTTGCCTGTAGCATAACCAGTGTACCATGAGTCCATGTCTGTTGAGATGTACTGTGGAGGGCCATTACGTCTTCAGAGTGCTGTAACACTATTAACAGACACTATGGCATTTCTCTCATAGTTTGCTTACACACTAATAAACCACCATAATGCCAATCACCACTAATGCCAGTCATGAGAAACAGAACCGAAGCACAGCTGACTACTGTTATTAATTAGTGTCAAAGTCATATTACATTGTTTTCCTATTGCATTGTATAACATTAAATTTTGATATATGATTTAATGAAAGCGAATGGGATGTTGTGTCTACACTGAGTGCGTGTTTATTTAAAAAGTCAGAGAATAAAATGTCAAATAGTCTCTGAACAACTCCGGTGTTGCTGTTCAATTCAAAATCAAAACAGATGGAAACAACAGCTTTCCCCTCTTCATAAATGAAATAGCAGTGCGTGGAGCAATCTTCTGTCCACAAACTTCGTGTTCCACAACCATCCATGATTATATTTTCTTTTGAAATCACTATAAACCACAGTTGATGTCATAATTGTGAAGAAATCTCTTCCTTTCTCTCTCTCTCTCCCCCTCTCTCTCCCCTTCTCTCCTGTCTGCTTCCCATCCTCACCTCCCTCATGTAATCATTGAGGTGTTGGAGGTTGTGTGGACATTCTCTCAGATGGACAACACCTCATATATCTACCTGATTTCCTTTTAATTTCTTGATTGGTTTTTGGTCCTTCCTTACCAGCAGTCGAATAGGGGGATTGTTGTAGATATAAAGAAATAATTCATCCCCAAATTCAAGTGATGTCATTGTTTGCTCACTCTAATGGCTTGACATTCTTTCTTTAGTGGGTCTTTTTATGTAATTAAAGTAAATGGGGACTACATTTGTTGAGATTCAAAACTAAGAAGAAATAGCACTAGTATCCATCCCAACTGACTCTCCTTGTGTAGAGAAGAGATACATGAATATTCTACTTTGCATCTCCTGTTTTCCACGAAGAAAGAAATGCATATGCTTGGAATGAGGGTGAGTAAATGATCACAGGAATTTCATTTTTGGGTGAACTGTCACTTTAAGAATTCTACCCTTTGTTTACAACACCTTAACACTATAAAATCATCTCACTTCTTCTCTTCTCAGAGAAGAAACACCTCTCAAAGCTAGAAGAAAACATGCCACAGTCTAAATGTGATGTCATGCAGTGAAATGAGGAAAGATGCTGGCAGCGCTTGACATTAATCTCTGATTCTGAGGCCCAGTGCTTCAGTATGGCGTTGCAACACAGGAAAGTTTCTAACTAGAAAGACAGAAGCAGAGAATGAAGGATGAGCAACAGAAGAGTGTGTGGATGGTCACACCACTCCAGAAAGGGGGCAATTAAAGACAGACTTCCCTTCATGCCCTGCTCCCCAGGGCACCAATTAGGAGCGGCAGGGAATGAGGCACAACACTCATCCACCACATCGGCGTGGCGATGGCAAACACTAACAAGAGGAAGAAATTATGGGATATGAAACAAGAGAGATATTATCCACCCCTCCCCACCGTAGAAAGTTTGTCAAGAATTTTCCTCTCTCTATTTCTCTCCATCCCTGTCTTTAATGGCTTTGTAGACCATGACAAATGCTCAGGCATTAGAAATTTCACATCTGGGCAGAAAAGGAAATGGACAAGAGGTGTTGTTGGTGACCGAAGAAAAAATATTTGCAGAAATGAAACAGTGTTTGTGGTCCTACAGCACCTTATTTTGTTCATGCTACATAAATAGCTATATGTTTACATCAGAATAAATCAGATGTTTTTGTTTTGAATGTTTAAGCAAAGACTGAACTCAAAGGTAATTGTATTGCAAGTATATTCGAGTCTCATGCACTTAAATATATGCACTCTGGAAATGCCAGAGTACTTGTAAGAATATTTCTTGTAAAAAACGTTTTGTATACGCAAAAGAAAAGATAATGCTGCTGGTCATCAAATTTGAACATGGCATGAAATGAATGGATCATGCATGGATCATAAATATGGATAATGTATAAGGTTCTAGACAAGTTAGACAAGATGTTCTAAATCATCCCTACATATGCCAATTCCTATGGAATAGCCATGTCAGTGTGTATCAAAGATTCCAAATTCATGAGGGATGTTTGTATTTCACCAGGAGGAGGACACTGAGGAGGAGCCTAAACTAAATTACAAAAAACTAACCAATGGCGTGACAGAGATCTTACAGAACGGCGCATTCAGCTGTATGACAGTGCATGACAAGGTGCTAAGGCATCATTAGGCATGTTTTTAATAAAACAACTTTAATACAACAAATATACATTTATATTTGAATTTCTGCAATTTCATTTTTTATTTTTATTTATATTAGAATACTTAAGTTTGTTACATTCCAAATGCATATCCTTGAAAGAAATTGAAATAGATTTCCGGGGACAGTTACTTTTAACATGTGTTGGTATAATAGATTACACTTATTTAAACAATTTCAGAACTCTAGCACAGAACTCTAGATTTCACAACAATACCACAGTATCGAAAATAACATTTTGTCAATTTGACCACATCACACATTCTCACAGTACGGTGCTCAAGCACAAACAAACACAGGCCACCAACCCTTTACTGATTTCCGTTTAATTTCCTGTACTTTTTACATTTCTGTGTCTTTCTCTCCTGTCCACTTTCAGTTTTTTCCCTGCTTTGATATTTTTGTAGAACATTCCATCTGGGCTGGTTAATTGTCATGGCAGCTGGTTCACTCATGCACGGACGCTGTGGAGGAGTAGTCATACCTAGTTATGTCTCCTCACCTGATGTTTTATTAACCGCTATTGATTTTTATTCTTCCCCCTACTTTTCCTGCTTTCCCCCGGGGACTTCCTCCTCCCCTTCCACCTCTCCAAAAAAGGCAAGCTTGCAAGAGAAAGAGAAGTTCAAAGCTGAATTTTAAGTGAGAGTCCCCTCTATATTTTAGCTTCTCTGTATATCTGTCTCTCTCTTTCTGTATATCTTTCATACATGTGTCCAATGTGTGCACTTCTATACTATACATGCACTATACATTGTGCGTTCTAGATGTGTGTGTTTGGCCCGCCTGGCTAATGTTGCCTCATATTTTAAGTGCCAGGGATCCGAATTTCATTTCAGCAATTTCATTTTGATAAATCCCTTTAAGAGCCATTGAGGCTGGTGAGGCCACTCCTTTTATTTATTTATTTTTGGCTGATTTTATTTGGGGAGATTGCAGGGGTTCTGTTGGACACGCTCAGCTGTGCCTGTAAATATAAGCATTTCATTATGGACTGCAGTGAAGCATGGGGCAGCGTGGTGTGCTGCGACAGGGTGAGGGCTGTACATGTATGAGCAGGTGTGTGTGTTTGAACATGTGAGAGCCTCAGTTTTGAAGATAAACTCATTCGGGGTGTGTGTTTTAAGCTGCATGCTGTTCTAAAAATAGGTCCAATCTGCTGATGTGAACCAGGTTTCTTAAACACAGTGACAGAGCTATATTGTGTAAATCAGTAAACTTTAAATTAAGTATTAAATCGACCCTCACATATTTGAATAATCATTACTGACCATGTTCTAAAATAATTATTATTGATGCACATTATTCTTCAGTTTGTCTTTGTAATCAATAGATTGGAAATAATTGTTTCAAAATATATACCTTGCTCCACCTCCAAAATGGCTTTTCTTTTAGGATGACATCACCAAGTCCTTTTTTTAACCCTGCACACAAAAACTTATGTTTTCCTTTGACATTGTAAAACTAGAACTAGAAAATAAGAAAACTCTGAAACTAGAGCAGATTTTAATTATCTAATTTATTTATAGTTTTATAAATGACATAAATTATTTGGAGGTGATATTGGGAATTCAGAAGAGATAATGGCGAATGTTTTCCTACCTGAAACTCTAAATTGTAATTGCATTAGTCTGACAGGTGAAGTGTTTCACCGCTGTGTAAGGTAGAGAACTGTAACCTGTGGTGCATATATTATGTTGAAGCATTTTGATATGTCGAGGAAAAAATGCTATTTCACACTGGGGTGCCCTGATAAATAGGCTTTTCTGTCCTCCAGCAATTTCACACTTTTTGCCCTCGAGGGGACCGGCCAAAACCACACACACAAACACACTCGCATACACGCACAAACACTGAGGCTTCGCAGCCATGCCTGGTAAAACTCATTTTTAATGTCTCCACCACAGCTTTTAAGTCTGTATAAGTGTATGTCCTGTGGTTTGGACTTGTATGTCTGACATGTTTGTGTCCCCTGTTGCTTGCAGTTCCTGGCTATTGGGACACACTTTGGGAAAGTTGCTCTGAAGAAGGAGAGAATTGCACACTTCCTCTTAAAATCTGTTCCTAAAACTATTGCAACCATTGGTTGACCATTATGCCGTTTCGGGCCCACAGCCTTTCCCCTATAATCAAAGGGCGGTGACTGGTTGATAGGAATGTTGCTACAAATCAATAAACAATGTTGATCTAGGAGCTTGTCTTTATTTGTCTTATAAATCACATTAAGTATTATGCAGGGCTATCAGGACTAAGCAAACCAGTCAAGACTGGTTAGGTTAGCCTTGACTTGTCGAGATAGAAGAATGGCAGTTAAGGTTTTTAAGTATAAGAACTTGTTTATTTTAAGTTTTTATACAATTCATACAAAACAAAAGGTGTGATGCAGCATCTTCCCACTCAATACCGTCCTCGTCAACTCTGAACCCTGCAGAAACAGCATCAATGCATTTGGGTCCATTTTAAAGTGTGTGTTATGAAAAGGAACTCCTATTCTCCTTTACCATTCGGTGATATCTGTCTCTCTTCTCTATCTATCAGCTCATTGATCACAAGCTAGCTTTTATCAGTCCACGGGGGCTACTCATCAGCACCTTGTGTGGCTCTCTCAGGCTTATCTGTGTCGTGATAGGCAGCGTTTCCCCTGTTCCTACAGCAAAAGCAAGATCTTGTCTCACCCACAGCATCTACACCAATTAAAATGAAGTGAGGGCCATTGTTCACTCTCGTGCACTGCTAATCCCTCCCTCTTACTAGCCACTGTACTTCTGCTGTTACGCAAAACATGACACGAGTTTTTGGAGTGTTCAGAGCATCATTTTTTCATTATTGGGTTTTTCAAGTTCAAGATGTTGTGAAAAACATTACACGGCTCAAGCACCACAAACCACACTTTGAAAAATTCCACATTTTTCAAAGAATTATTTTCCACATTTTCCCTGCAGAAAAGGCAACATATCGGCAATCTGGAGTCAACAGCTTCCTTTCCCCAACACATCTTGAATACAAGAGAATGCTTTACTTTCTGACAGTCCTAGTTGTTTTAAAACCTCATGCTTGTTGAAGTTCCTCTTGTTTGTGCAGACAGGTGTAGGTGAAGTTGCGTTACGACTTGTTTGTAGCCATCGGGGACTGATGCACAGCCAGAAAATAAGTTGGTAGCATAAAGGCTTGAGAGGGCAGAGAGAGTTGACCTTTCCACTAATTGGGAGTCTGGTAGATGGTTAACTAGCCTATTGGATAGCCTGATTCTTTTGTGATGCTTTGCCCTTGTCAACCATTACCACAAAATGCATCTCCAGACCACAGCGCTTTTCCCTTTAGAAGACATCTCATTGTCAGCCTCACAACTTCTCCATTCCTCATTCTTTGTGTTTTTCCAGGTGCGAGTGTTTGGCCTGTACACCAGGGAGGGCTTCCACGAAAACTTTGACTGTCCCATTAAGGTAAACTTATTGCTGTTAATGCGAGTCTCAGCTCCCCCTGCAATGTTTTTGGTGCCTGATGGGAAATAGCCCTTTGATTTCGATTTCCTGTCAGAACAAGCATTGATAATTCTCAAAAACAATGTAATTTCAGCCTGTTACTAGTTATAATTGATTTCTCTGGGGCATTTCATATCATGCATGAGCTGCCTCCATGTCGAGCGTGAGAGATGTCACCTGTTCCGCACGTTAAAAAGAGCTAGTGCTGTCATGTGCTTATATCAATATTTTTGTGTATTAGACTGTGTGGATCAATCCTATAACTTTTCCTGGGTTCAAAAGAACTTATTGAACATGTTTCCAGAATCCACAGGGTTTCAGACGCACTGCAGTGGATATCTGAAGACATCTCTTGTTTAATTCCAGGTAGTGGCGTTGCACCCCCAGTTCAGCAAGTCCAACAATAAACAGGAAATAAGGTAAGTCCAATTTCAAAATAATCTTGTGATCTGAGTTTGAGTTGGAACTGTGGTTTAGCGGTTAACGTTCATACTCTAAATGTTGAGCCTTGGTGCTTCAGTGGGAGACTAACGTTTAAACCTGGCGAATACCTGAGTTCTTTCTCCCTTTTCCTTTCCCAAATAAGTCTCCATTGTATTTATAAAAGCAAGAAATGTGGCAAAAATACAGCGTTTCCCCTGTTCCTACAGCAAAAGCAAGATCTTGTCTCACCCACAGCATCTACACCAATTAAAATGAAGTGAGGGCCATTGTTCACTCTCGTGCACTGCTAATCCCTCCCTCTTACTAGCCGAATAAACAAAAAAAATTATTTTTGCCAATGACATTTCATTGTGCGTTTAAACATCTTTATAAACCTCAGTGAATTTTCTGATGTAAATAAAGGAAGAAAACAAAAGCCACACCTCATGCTCCAAGTTCAAACCTATATTTTGTTCTTGTTTTTTGTGGTCCCCATCATTTCATGCTCTTGCGATTTTAGCACTGTGGGTTAAGCTAAATTATTAGAATGGAATCATTTTTGTCATGTTGAGTGCTGTGTATAGTGTTTCCCAAGCTCTAGCTGTTTGGCATGAAACGCTCTTATTGTATTGGCCTTACACCAGGGTCAACATGAGGGAGAGTGGTCCATTTTCTCAAAAGTGTTGTTCACCAAAGAGATGTTGTCTCTTCTTGCGCAATAAATAACTGTCATTACACAGAGTGCCGTAGTGTTCGCAACATGTAGAACACTTTTTGGCTTATGGACTAAACAAATACACAGTAATTTTTACAAAAGACACAATGCTACTGACCCAAGTCGCCACAGACTTATTGTTTCTTGACCACATACATCTGCAGAAAAAGCACTTTGAAGAAGTTGAACTGTTTGGATGCCTGATCTTCTGGCTCCCATTGAAAGCTGAATACATTAGATCTGGATTTGAATAAGTGCCACTTGTATTTGTAAAGTTGAGGGCTAGAGATTTTGTAGAGTGATTTGAATCTCGGACCAAACAAACAACAATAAACTCTTCTCAATTTCTGTAAATTATAGATTTTTATTTTCCTCCACACAATTGATTCTCAAAAAGAGGCTTCACACCGTAACCGCATTGTGCTTAGCAGAAGCAATTAACGCATCTATTGTCCACCACGGTGACCAAGTCCCTGCGTTTTCCTTCCACTTCTGTTTGTTTCCTTCACTCTCCCTGGCTTAAGGTCCCCATAATGCAGCCCTGCCATGAAAATCAATACGGCTTCCACTGAAGACGCATCTTGTCAAAGGCAATTCAATTCCGTCTGCTTGGCTCTTGGAGTGTCAATTCCTATTCCTGTGCTGTGATCTGTTAACACAGCCAAAAGTGTGGAACTGAAGTGACATTGAACCGTCTTTTATTTTGGTATTTTCCTCTGCGGTCGGGTCAGGTTGGCTGCGAGTGATTGTGTGTGGCGTTTTTGACATGCTCGATTCAAGGTTGTCCGGCAAGTTGCTGCTTTCTGTGCATTTTAATATCGTCCATGCATCAAGAAAGTTGTTTTTGTGTTGGTTATGTCAGACAATCACGGAATTTGTATATCAAATTTTTAAATGCGGTCGCATTGAAAGTTAATAGTCAGGAGAGGCTCTTCATGTTTGACCAGTGGTGGTCGGTTCAGGGTCACCATAATTGTCTGAGTAAGATGATAAAAAAATGTTTACCCACACACTTTATTCTCCGTTGAGGCTTTGATTGTATCATAGACATTGTGTCGTACATGGATGTCTGGCAGACCGGCCATCTCTGTTGCGTTTTGAATATGAGTGTCTTTTCTTCTAAAAGCTGAATGTTTCCTTTTTAAAATGATGGTGAATTTGCTTGTGTTATGAATTTTATTGACTCTCTCTTGACATGATCTAAGGAGCATAAGGCCAATGAATCTGCCCGACACACTGGTAAGGAACCACAGAAACCTTGAACAGACAACACTTTAGAAGTTGTTACAGTTGTTATGAGAATACTGCGATTTTGCATTTATTGTAGGGCAAATAATAAAAAGATCTCAGATTAAAATGAAAAGGATCTTTTCATACTGACTTTGGTGCTGTTGTATACAACAGGACCCGTCTGTGCTTTGTCCTTTGTGTTCCACTGCCCTCTGGTGTTAAACTGAAGACATTACTTGTGTTTCAGTGTGTTTTAGACTTTGTTTCGGTGTCTGTGTTGGTGCTGTCTAGTCCTTTAGCTCTTGCTTTCCTGGCTGACCTCTGTCTTGCATGAAGGAGAGAGCCACATCACCAATGTGAAATAGAGAGCTAACCTCATCGCCTGGGCAAACAATCTTGTATACAAGGTTCAATGAACCTTTAAACAATGTATAAGCTAATATGCTCCTACGCATTCACACAATTGACTTTTTGCATATATACACATTTTAAATGTAGA
>JAZGTI010011097.1:0-16992 GCA_036877585.1 Botia kubotai
AATATTGGACATTGTTCTTAACCTGTCATCTGAGTGAGGGTATGTATGTGATTTTATCACTGTCATTATTTTTATTTTCATTTATTTATTTATTTAGCCTGTTTTTGTATTTGTATTTTTTTTATTATTTTTTTTTTTATTTGAAGTAAATTGTGTTGAGAAAATGTAATAAATAAATCATATATTAAAAAAATTTGAACTTATATATGTTTATTCCTGGTATTTGTGTTTATATTCATGTGTGATCGTGCCGCATCATTTAAAACGTAAGAAACAAATAAACATTACGTGACTGAAACCGCTAACAACCATGAAACATAATAAGCGCTGAGAGACTCGCTCTCTCGTTTACCGCCATTGCAGGTTTGAACACAGTTTGAATTCAGCAGGTGATCACGTGACCACTGAACGTTCTAATCACGCCGGTGTGATCGTACGCGTCTGAGCCTAACCGGTGTGATCGTACACGCGAAAGGAATAGTGAAAGTTACACTTTTATTCTTCCTCCATTTCTGGCGCCCCCTGAATGTACGGCGCCCTTAGCATTTGCCTATACTGCCTATGCCACGGGCCGGCCCTGCACCCAACAACTGGTCAGCCAAATACAAGAAAATCTAACAATTGTCTCAACAGCAGACATCCCTGAACTTAAGTGTTGAATGTTTTTAAAAAGGTGGAAACCAGCTGTAAAACATGCAAACAAAAGCTTAAAAGAAACTTGTGAAGCAGGTTGACAAGTATTAAAAGCGTTTTTACAAAAAAATACTGAAAAAAAACCCAACTGTTGACTCAAATGTAAATATGTACTTGGCCAGAGTATCTCAGAAAATTAATCAATATGAGCCTGAGGCTAATTCAGCTTTAACAGCTTTGTTTATGTACACACACAAACAGACATATACACATCAGTGTGTTTTTTGCTTGAGGAATCAATGTTATCCACTGACAATAAACACAGTCTTTTTATCCCTTTACATTCTAAAACAAGACAGTCGTTTGTCCTTAATAATGTTACTTGCTGAATCGATTTGCATGGGAGTGTGTTTATGGTGATCCAACCTGGTTTCTGACGTTGTGAGGCAATGATAAAAGTACCTCACAAAATAACTGTACAAAATAACCAGACAGAAATATTTTAATAGCATCTCAACATAAAACAACATGACAGATGATTTAAACTGACAGATGGTAATTAATTTGATAACTTCAGCAATTTTGTGCTGTGTAATGAGTGCACAGCTCTAATTAAGTCAGTTGCTTTTGAGTTTTATATCACATATAGGTTGATTCTAAAGTAAAAGTTTTTTCAATCATCAACAATCCTGTTTCTTGTCTTTTTCGGCCTTGCAGCTATTGAGACTCAGAGCACCAGTTCAGAGGAGTTGGTCCCTAGCCCCCCATCTCCTCTTCCTCCTCCACGAGTCTACAAACCCTGCTTTGTCTGTCAGGACAAATCCTCGGGGTACCACTATGGTGTCAGTGCTTGTGAAGGCTGCAAGGTAAGGCTATTTGTCCCATCAACACCAAATGGATCCTAGACAGCTAATGTTCTCATTGTCTCTGCTATCATGTTCTAAAAACACTGCGCCCAAGTCCAACCCCTAAACAAATTACAGGGTTCACAGGCATTGGTGATGATTTATTTATCTTTGGAGGGCTATAGAACTTCAGCATACAGACTGGTAGAGGGCAAAAGTGACTCTCCACTGAACGAGATGACTGCCAACTCATTCGAATGTCAATCAAAAACCATAGGATGACATAAAATGACCTACAAAAAGAATGGCAAATGGCAGATGGGGTGAAGTGCACGGTGAGGACAGTTCAAAACAGGCTTCTAGAGGCAGAAGTTGTGCAAAGTTAGAAAAAAAGCCCTTCATCAATGGGAAGCAAAGTAGAGCCAAGCTGAGGTTTGCAAAAGACCATAAGAATTAGACCATAGAGGACTGTAGTAAGGTCATCTTCTCTGATAAGTAGTCAAAACACATCTAATGGAACATAAATTGTTTATTTTTTAAAACATTAAAGTACGAACAGATTAATGAAACACAATATCAATTTTTTAAGGCAGAAGATACAATACTGTGCAATACAATCTTAAAGATAAAGTACAATCTTCATATTTATAGTATAACGGATTGTCACTCTAAAAAAGGTGCTTACGAGCCTTAGCTACAGCAAATGCTGTCAGTGGCAGTGACTTGCCAAACGATGCACGTCATTCCCGGTACCACCTATTCTATTACATCCTAAATTAATACCTGCTAAACACTAAATAATACATGCTGCTGCTGCCTAATGCAACCCTAGCTAACCTGTAATTCATCTGCAAATAATGAAACAGATACAAGCTGAAATTAACAACGGAAACATTTGTTAGTCTTATAATTATCCTTAAGTCAGTCTTATCTCCATTACTTACCGCTGTCCTGTTTCCTTTTTTCCTTATCTTTATGCTTTTATTTCCGTTTCTGGATGCCAGACAGATAAGTCCTCTTCATGTTTAAATTAGCAAATGCATTTTCTACAGAAACACAAGTGCTGTGCCAGTTTGAAAACAGCGGCCAGCATTTCACGGGGAAAAGCACAACCAGCGTAACACGAGAAGGAACCCCCTAGGGGGATGCAGATATGTTGCTCCATGTTATATTAATAACAACATTTATGATTGCTTAAATGGTCAGCCGTCGGGGGACCCCTCAAAATGCGGGACCCCAGATCCCATGCCTGCCCTATTGCTACGCCTCTGAACCTAACCAAGCTTGATAGGATTTGCAAGAAGAATGAAAGAAATTCCCCCAATCCAGGGGTGTTAAGCTTGTTACGTAATTGTTACGATGGAGGCTCCAGCCTCTTCTTCTCTGCGCCACCAGCGGGAGCCATCACCAGAATACTGACCGGATCTACAGAACTACACTTCCCAGAATGCACCTCACATACGGCTGATCACTTCCTGCTCTACACCTGATCCTCCTCATCACCTCAATATAAACCGGACTCAAACTCTACCTCTTTGCGAAGTCTTGACTTGCCCCCGTGCAGCAATTCTTAGTGTTTTTTCTCCTGTTGTTATTCTGTTACCTTTGTGTTTTTGTTGTGGTGGGGCCGGTTGTGTTTGTGATAAAAATAAAGACGGGAGCTCGGAACTAAACAATGAACGATATTTAATGAATGAAAGAACACAAAAGACAACACAAACACTAACCGTAAAAATTATGAAGTGACAACAAGTGCAAACAGCGGTGCAGAACAAAACAAACCATGATGAACATAAAACCAGGGCAAAAGTATCCAAAAGGGTAGTCCAAAAGTCGAAATCCAAATACACAGTCCAATGATCCAATAACCAGGGAACACACAAGAGAATACACGAGAAAACTATTAACTATGAAAACCACCAAACAAGGCCAAACACCCACAATGAAACATAGAAAACACGGAACTTAAATACACTAACTAATCATGGACGAACAGATAATGACGATAACACGGAAATGAACACAGATGATACCGGAAACAGAAAACAACATATCATAATAAGAGTCCGGGGAGTCCGGCTTCGCAACAGTATTACTTGGACTGCCTTTTGATTGACTGGTTTTTGATTCTCCGCTGCCTGCCCCGATCTAGTTTTGTATTATTGATTGTCTGATTGTTTGCTCCCTTTGTACTGTAATTACATAATTTACAATTTACAAAACCCTAAGCTAAGTTAGATGTCAGCAGCCTCCCAGTTAGAAAGCCAACAGAGCGATAGTGGCGGGAAACCAAAACTCCAATGATGTATAGATGGAGAAAAAACCTTGGAAGAAACCAGACTCAACTCGGGAGAGCCAGTTCTTCTCTGGCACAATAAAGCTGCAATTTGTAAGTTTCTTGGGTATGAATGGAGAGTTAATTTTAATGACTTACAAGTATTTATTGATAAGAAATTGTCTGATCTAATTATATCTGACAATATGTCAGGCACTGAAAAAAGTTACCAACAGAAATGGTGACAGAAGCATAATGTTACCTGCAGCTATAACATCACACTGCTGTGACTAAGCTATTAGTGAGAAAATTAATTTTAAAGATTGTAGTATCAAGTTGCAACATAATACATTTTAAGTGAAGTGGGTCTTAATACTTTTTGAATGCACTGTATAATGCACAAATATGAGAGTAATGCCTTGCACCCTTCAGATTTCTGTCCTTTGGAGTAAGTAGGGCATAGAGATGCTCGCTTTTAAGTGGAATGTGTTATTGTTCTTATTGGACTTTGGACTGCTGACATTCTGAGCCAATAAGAAAATAGTGCTAACATAATTTGCTAAAGGGTGCTTTGTTAGACATTACATATCCATACACAAGTTTATATAGTTGTATAGATGTATATTAGTTATACTAATTAGCTATACTATCAGAAATGCCCGTCCTGACATTGCTGGTCAACAAGATCAACAATCAAACATGCATATGTGATAAGAATTAGTTCAAGGTTGGGGAACAACAGCAATTCAAAACATTACTTACATTTGTTATATTTAGCTGTCAGTCATGCTGCTTTTTAGACTTTGGCAACCACTGATTAAGGACTATTCATAATTTCCAATTCCTGAGTCTTTGCTTGATTTACACACATGAATTAAACTTTTGAGTTTTGAAATTTCAAAAGCACAAAATCTGCTTATTTTCATCATTTGACATGAGCACACTTTGATATTATACTGGAGATCCTGAAATGATAACATGCCTAGAAAACATATGGCTGAGCATAAGTTTATGCATATGCATACAGAAGATGCCACATGCAGGCTAAGCTTTGTAAAGACGCCAGATTTGCTGTGGTCTGTTTGATTCTTTAACCCTTTTTAACATTGGGTTATTTTTGATGTGTGTCCCCAGTTATTCTGTTAATTTTAACTTTGGCTGTCCCTCATGACTTTCAAACTTCAAAAGATATGTTTTGTGGTCTATGCACAAGCCAAAAAAAATCTAGGGGTCAGTAGTGGCCTAATGGTTGGACTTGTAACCTGAAGGTCACAAATTTGATTCTCATTATCGACACAAAACTACTAAGATGCACTCGAGCAAGGCACCTTACCCTACCAATTGCTTCCCAGATGCAATAAATGGCTGCCCTCTGCTCCTCAGCTGTGTGTTCATGGCTTTTAGTGTGTCAATGCATTAACTTTGATGGGTAACATGCAGAGGACAAAACCATACTTGGCCCGCACTTGAAAAAAAGCATTTGATTAGTGAGTGTTATTCTCCGTAATTGTAAACAGTATGAACAAGACGTTTTAAAGCCACATCTGTACGTACAGTTGATAATCCCATATACTGTGACCTTAGGCCATTTCACATCAACCCAGTGTTATTTTTGACCCAATGGAAAGCCATAATGCTATTTTGTGTGTGCGAATGTGTATGTGATTAGACACCTTTGGCACTGTTTCAGATTCATAAATCTCTCAAGTGCCAAGCCTCGATACACTCCAGGTTATTTTGTTTCATCAAACTTTAATGTTATGTCACCCAGCTACACAGTTCAGTAGAAGTAGTAGACGGTTTCTTTACAGTAAGAGGAGTTCTTTGAGGTGTGTCATAGATATCTTCATTAGGGTTAGACCACTGAAAACCAGCCATTTAATCTGGCTCATTTATGGGACTTAATGATGTTCTCAGTATGATTTATTTAAAGTCATAACAGTCTTTAAAGTCTGGTCTTGATTTACTTTACACAGCATGAACCTCTCTCAGTGTATAATTCCTCAAGCCAACTGTGCTATTCACTCTCACCATCTGTGCTATTCACTCTCACCATACTAGAGATAAGAGCCTGTTTAGGTGGCTTAAAAGATATCTAATAGCAGGGAGTGCTACTGGAGCAGGCTGTTAGTGCTGTTTGCTAATGTAAGCATTAAGCATGCCAGAAAGCAAGCAACCAGAAAGAAACACTAGCAACCATTTACAATATCCTAGATACATAGCATAGATCATAGCAACACACTAAACCATAGAGATCACTTCTACGGCATAGCAAGAAGCCAAAGTAACCCAGAACAACCTTGCAATGTCCTTAAAGACACTCAAAATAAGTTAGCAACTTCATAACCACCCCCCTAAATTCTTCTATATATCCTTCTATACTTCTATATTTCTGTATTTCTCTTGGTCTCTCTCTTTTTGGGTCTTCTGTGTCCGCTCAGTTTTTGTTACCCATGATAAGATGCCTGTGCAATTAGGAATGAAAGGTGATCTTGCCCTGGGCCTGTACTGAATGCTCAGGCAACATAACACGCCAGTGTGGTCAGGGTGAAGCTGTGAAGAGAAGGTATGGGGCAGGGGTTAAGGTAAATAATTAATAATTGATGGGTGGCACTTTCGTTTTTTAATCTGTAAATGAGAAGCCCTAACACTTATCTTTATTTCAGTACAGAGAGTTGGACAGTCATCAAAGATGCTCTTATATGCTCTCACCCATAGGAAGATGCAGCATTATCTTGTTTATTAATTTGCTGTTTACATGCCACCCACAATAAGCCATCTGAGCTTACAGAAGAACCTGCATCCAGAAGAGCTGTAAGACACGCAGCTCAAAAGAATCTGCGTCAGTGCTGGTGCGAGATTTAAAGTAACAATGAAAACAAATTGTTTTCTAGAGCAGGGGTTGTCAAACTGAAATTGCCCAGGGGCCCTGAGATTCTAAGAGGTCCCCAGGAAATTTCATTAAAAAAGAAAACACATAAAAATGTCAATGGAATTATATTTTTAGGATGGTGCCTCACAAAAGGTTAATCATATTTGGCATCAAAGTTTGAAAATCCCTGCTCTAAAGGAAAATTATTTGGATAAAAAAAACACATGACAGAAGAAAATCGGTATAATATCAGGTTCTGTCAGAAGAAACACAGAGAATCCAGATGCAAGCAAAACAGATTTAATGGACTTGATCAAAGACAAAAGTCAATAGTACACATAAATGACACAGTTCCGTCTCAGATGAACCACTCCGGCTACAGGAAAGCAGCCCAGATGCAGACAGGGGTAATATTATTGCGTGACCTGGGGAGGGTGGCGGACTGGATGGGTAGGGCAATGTAACTGGCGGAAAGCAGGTAAGTCCAGCGGTGGCGGGGATGCCGACAACTGAGTCCGGGACGGAGGGGAATTCCACTATGCAGGCAGGAAAAATAGGGAAGCAGACACTGGAACAAAACAAACACAGCACAAGACACGACCTGAAGCGAGACAAGACAGGACGGGCACAAAAACAGAGACTGGAAACATGCTACGCTAAACTAAGACTAGACTTGATTTCTTAAATAAACAAAACCTTGACTTGACTTGACTTAACTAAGAATCTTGCTACAATAGCGTGGTCAGGAAACTGGACTACATCCAAGACGAGGGGAAACCATGAGGGAAATATAAAGGGGAGAAAATGAGCGAATGAACAGGTGATAATGATGATGGGAATGGGAAACAGCTGGTGCAAAATGAGAGGGCAGGGTAGACACGGACAACGGAGCACGTGGTGAGCTGTCAAACAACCTCGTGCTCCGACAGAAAACAAACCCGGTGCTTTCCAGGACACAAAGCATAATTGTCACATGCATTTAATTCTGAAATTAATTTATGACTTTTAGAATCTAAGTAATTCTGGTGTATATGGCACACTTCCTGCTGCCAGTTGATGCACGATGACTGTGATTCACAATGATTTAATAGCCAAATCATTGTGATCAGCCAACAATACCAAACATATTTCCAAGTTTGATGTAAATCACTCAATGCATGCAGAAAATATTCCATTTATTGACATAAATTAATTGCCTCACCAACTGCATTCAAGATATCGTCAATCTGTTCATGATTTAGCATTTTCACAATCTTTCCTTTATTCTGACCAAGTTTGAAGCAGCTTGGTAAATTTAGGATTATTTCTAGAATAATTCCGAAATAGGAAAAAGCAAATGCATTGATTTCTTTGTTTTTGGGTGTATCTGTATGCTTTAACCAAACCTCATCAAATCGATCCCAGTATGTTTTTCTTGTATAAAGCTCTGATTGACTCAGATTCTGATTGGTTGAGATGTAAAAGGTGTAACGAAGAGTCAGACTGAATTGGATCCATTTGCAGAATAATTCTGAAATAGGAAAAAGCAAATGCATTAATTTATTAGAATGGTCGACAGACACACTCGGTATCAGCAAACATACTTAGCAAAGACAAAACAAAGAGTAGTCATTAAATTGGTGTTGGTTAAGGCAGGCAGCAAACAATCAATAGCGATAATACAGCACAAACGTCGAGGCAGGCATCAAACGATCAAAGAACAAGTAGACAATCCAAACGAGGGCAGGCAGCAAACAATCAGTAACGTAAAAAATCCAGGTCATACACAAAAAAAACAACAATGAATAAACAGGGAAAACGCTCAGAATTGATGCTAAAGGCAAATCAAGACTTCGCAAAGATTGAATGTAAATGTCTGGTTTGTATAGAGGATGGTGATATGGGTTAGGTGGCAACCAGGAAGTAATCAGGCTGCAGGTAGGTGCATCATAAGAAATGTAGTCCGCGTAGAGTTCCGGTCAGTATTCTGTTGAGGGCTCCCTCTGGTGGCGCTGCGGAGAGGCGGTTTGAACCTCCACCGTTACAAAAGGCCAATAATAATTTTAGCCAAATGTTGAATATTTAACAAATTGACAGACATATATGTTTTATGATGCAAAATCTGCTGTGTACCTTATATACTTAATCACCATGATGCCGGTTGTAAAATGGATGGCCAGTTGGAATCAAAGTTCATCACATATGGCCTTTCCATAAATTAATGTGAACACATACAGAGATGGTACACATACACACAAACACAAAACAATACCATGGCAACAAGACACTAAAATAATGCTATAAACATTAATTAAACAACATAAATTGTAACATAACATACATAACATGTAACACCCAAATGTACAGAACTGGTTACAAATATAACAATAAGCAAGCACTGAAAGTGTGAAGTGACCTATTGTTTTTCTTCCTGGGGACTGCCTGGGGATGGATTCTTCACTCTTCTGTGCTTGACAGCTGCTATAAGAGCGCGTCAGCCACACGGTTGAGCTCGCCCGTAATGTAGGTGGCACGAAGCGACCCGAGTCACAGCTGACTCCAAAAGAGGAGATAGCAGGCGAGTTTAGACATGCGACGTGAGCGTAGACCGCCTTGGCTGTGCTGTCTGTACAGACTAACACATACCTGCCCTGCAGCAACAGCTGAAACCTGTGCAGGGCTAAAACACAGCGCCCCAGCCTGTCTTGAAGGCA
This sequence comes from Botia kubotai, assembly GCA_036877585.1. Lineage (NCBI taxonomy): Eukaryota > Metazoa > Chordata > Actinopteri > Cypriniformes > Botiidae > Botia > Botia kubotai. The sequence continues at coordinate 9,319 of JAZGTI010011097.1, forward strand.
TCTGTTGTCACAACAATGTGCCTGGACCAAGGGCTAAAGGTTTGGTGGCAGAACGGGGTGACAACAACACGGTGTGTGCAACAGCGCCATGTCCATCTCGGGGCTCGTAAGGCCAGTGCTGCAGCGGTCTCATATGCATCAGGCCAAGTGGTGTGACCGTGTCCGTAGATGCCATATGCCCCAGGAGCCTCTGAAAGAGTTTCCGCGTGCACTTGTCGGAGAGGCACACCACCATAGTGACAGAGTCCAGGTCCATCCCAAGAAAAGAGATGCTTTGTGTTGGGGAGAGCTTGCTCTTTTCCCAGTTGACCTGAAGCCCCAGGTGGCTGAGGTGCCGGACCACCAGGTCCACAAAAGCGCCAAGGGGAACCGCCACCGAAAGCGAGTGAGAACCACTGATTGCGCCGTCACACGCAGCGGACGCTGGAGAGCTCAAAAGGCGATAGTCAGGTAAACGTGAGTAGCACACACTCGACTCCAAAGCAAAAATCTGAAATACCTGCTTTCGGGGTAGGCGTGACTCTGCCCTCAACTCCTTTGCCCAATGTTTATTGGCGCATTTTTTCTACTCGAAGGTGATAGAGATCTCAAGCGAGACCCCACAAGACAGTTTGTTGATGTAACATCGAACATGACTGACTGAAAGGGAACTGACTTGAAAATAGTCCAACCACTTTTGGAATGAAATGCATATGACGACCATGCATCATTTTTTGAGAAGTACAGGGTGGCGATGGCGCTGTAGTGCTTGGGTCTGAAGTCTGTACGGCTTCCAGCTATATTTTTAAAGTTGTGTTTTGTAGTTCATGTTTATGGTTTTTGTAGTTCCCATATGTTTTTGTTCTTATTGGTCCCTTGTCCTACATTTTATGTTCTGATTGGTTTATTGTCTGATTATGTCTAGGTGTTCCTCATTTCGCCTGATTAATCAGTGTATTTAAGCACATTTTCTTGATGTTTTTGATTGTTTATCTACATGTATCTGCTGTTGGTGAGTTTCTTGTTTACAGTAGTGGTTCGTTAAACACTGAAACAGTCGAGGCACATGTGCCGTATTGTTTCGAGCCTTTGAAACAGTCTGACACCCGTCTCCACAGTTACACCTAGTGGTCACAATTCAGACAAGCGTTGATAAATTATAACTTACATGTTTTTTTATTCTAACACAGAAGTGTGTGAAGGAGTGGATAGTGTTCTTGACTGGCATATTGGCTTGGGTTTGAATTCTGGGTTGGATGTCTTTATGTTGTTGTATGAACAATGTAAAAAAAACTTTTTTAATTGGTGTTTTTTTACTGTGTTTAATTTTTATTATGTCTTGACAACTACATGAGCTTGGTTTTGTAACCTGTAGGCTCCTCATTGTGTATAACTGTAGGTCATATTTTGGTAATGAAAAATGAACATTAAAATAAATAAAGCCACAGTCTCACTTTTGTAACATAACGTTTTGTAACATAACATTTGTAACATTTTTATTCAAAAATAATAATTGCTCTTTTGTCAAAATGTAACTGGTCCTAGTCGCACCCACTCTGAGCAGGGCTCAAGCCATCATTATTTGCCATTATTTGGCAGGTATGCCAGCTGTCAAAACACTTAGCACACAGCTTAGTTTAGCCATAGTTCCATGACATGGGTGTTTTGAATCATGCTTCTGAGTGTAAGACCAGGACACTTGTCACTTCAATTCCCTGGACCAGGTTTATTAACAGTCACGTCCATCATATCAGCACATTCCTTTCCCCAGTGTTTGTAATGCAAACTCTGATGTTTAACAATTGTGCAATGTGATCATTAACACTGAAACATACTATTAATACAATACAAGAATATAAAAGACAATAAAATAATTAGAAGAGGGAAATACCTGTGGATTAACATCAATAAAGTTGATAAATTGCTTGTGGACATCTCATATCAGCACATGCCTACATGATATAACACCTGTTAGCTGGCTAGAAACGCAGAACCACACTAACACATACGTACATGCAGCCCACACAATATTTCTAATCCATCCACATGTAAAAAATACAACAGAACACTGCATATAATCTCAATGCTACTTACGAGATGAAATGGAACCAATTTATGCACTTTGTAAACTTAATTCGCTCAGAAATTGAAGAGCGCAAAAAAAACACTTACCTTTCCTCAGGGTTTGTAATGCGAACTGGCGAGAGGCGCGCACTCACTTCTAAAAGGGTAACGTCAGAAGCAAATTTCAAAATAAAAGTCTCTAAACAGTGGATAGCAGAATAAACATATTTTGCCCCAAAAAAAACAGAAATAAATCAGAAATACAATTAGGATTTTAGTGAAAAGCACAATGTATTACATTCAGGTTGTGCTATATCCTGTTACATTCATCCCTTCCGGATTTCACTAAAATCCGTACTGGATATTAATGAAATAGCTGGTACAGGTCTGCAATAAAACATTCATTAGGTCTACGTGTGAGTTACCCAGTAATAGGTCCAGAAAATCCTCAGGATGACCAAACCCAAGACCATCTTGGAACAATATGGTGCCTTGTACACCATAATATGACCTGACCCTACATCTCTGGTTGAAGTCAATATGTCTCTTTATTACACAAAACCCCTACCACTACCCCTTGGAGGTTAAAGGGCTTCTGAACTATTAATTCAATTAATCGGTTCACTTTTTTAACAACTCGACCTGCCATTGTTCAGACACCCTGAACGTCAGAAACTGGAATTTGGGTATCAGTGTCAGTTTAAATGTTTTCAGTTTGAAAACTTGTGCTTGTGTATGTGTATCTGTTTTATCATCAGTCTGAATGTCAGAAGAGGTCAAACTGGATTTATCTCCATGCTGAGGAAGATACTTGTCACTACTCTCTTCAGTTTGTTTCTGGTCACTGGAATCTCTGTTGCCCAAACTGAAATGGTCTATTTTCATGGATTCCTCAAGACCAAAGTCCTGGTCTAGACAACTTTCAGGCTCTTGGACTATAGGACTTTCAGTCTCTCTGTTAACCCATCTCGTGGTTCTTTCTCTTAGGTCTGCTGGATCGAATCGTACACATTAAACTCACTCCTGGGGCTACACATTTCATCCTCTGACCCTATGCTTCCCTCCTCATCAAGCGACTCAACGGGTAGAAAATGTCTACTACCTGTTTACTACGGTGTACACTACAGGGTCCCACTTGTCCGCTAATTTCCTCCTCCCTCTTTCTCCTTTATTCGCCACCAGCACACGATCCCCAGTGTTCAGACATTTTACCCTGACTTTCTTGTTGTAACCTTTTGCCTGCTTCCTCTGCTCTTTTTCAGAATGTTTCTGTGCGATCTTGGCAGCTTCATGGAGGTGCAACATTAATGATTTCAGGTATGTACCATGATCAACAACTAGAGGGTTGTGTAGCACCTGTCGGAACATAACATCCACCGGCAATCTTGATACTCAGCCGAACATAAGCTGGAAAGGTTGCATCTTTGAGAGCACTTGATGTACTCACAAATATCATGCCCCATCCACAGCCAAAAGAAGCATTGGCGGGCTAGATGGGCAGTTCTCTTTTGCCCTTGGTGGCCTGCAAAGTCATGCACACCCGTCAAAGCTTGGCCCTTGAGACTGGAAGGTAAGACCAACTGATACCGCTTTTGTTTACTGTGTGGATCTTGTGTGACTTGGTACAGTATCCCATCCACAATCTAAAGTTTATCCCATTGCCTGAAAAGAGATGAACTGGATAGTTCATCTGTGATTTGCTAAGAGTCTTGCTTGCAAACGTGACAGACACTTGGGATAATACCGCTCCGAGTCCATCAAGTGAAGCATCAATCGTCAGAATCAAAGGTTGAGTAAAATCAGGATGCGCCAAGATCACACTTTGTAGCAGACTTTCCTTGAGGTTACATAAGGCATGATCGCATCCTGCCGTCCAGTCTTCAGGCTTGAGCTTCCTGTAAGTTCCTGCTTTAGTATCTCCCTTAGTTACTCTCTTCCTTCTCTGCCCAGCTGTGAGAGCAAAGAGCGGCTTTGCCAAAGAAAAACATCTAGGTATGAAATGTTGATAGTAAAGGATAATTTCAAGGATCATCCCAAGGACCTCTGCACTGATAGGGTGCATCTACCATCTTTCATCAAATCAAACTTGGACAGCTTTGAGATTACCTCAATTTTAGCAGGATCTACAGAAACTCCATTCCGATCTATGATGTGACCCAGGAACTTAAGAAAGGTCCTCATTAAATGACATTTCTTAGGGCTCAACTTAAGGTTGTACTGCCTCAGACGACTGAACACAACTTTCTGCTCACTTGGAGCGAACACCAGCAGATCGTCAAGGTAACGCAACAAAACAAACTGTTGAAGTTCAAGTCTCCAAAGATGCTTAACATTATTTTCATAAAGGATGCTGGAATGTTACATAGCCCTTGCGGCATCCTATTATACTCATGTAGCCCAACAGGAGTCGTGAACACCGTATACTTCCTATCCTCTTTGGCCATAGGGATGTTATAAAATCCAGACGTCAGGTGCATGGTGCTGAAGAGAGTGTTTCCGCCTACAGTGGTTAAGCAGACAGACTGGTGTGGAAGTGGTTGTGCATGCTTTATCGTTCTCACATTCAACCATCTGAAATATGTGCATATTCTCAGACAGCATTCCTTCTTCCACACTACAACTAACAGGGAGCTTATTCACTTACAGACTTTCTGATTATCCCTTGTTCTTCCATCTGAGACAAAACTCACTGCAACGAATGCGGTGAACGAAGCCCTTTACTTCTCCGCAGTCCAAAGCATGCTTGGAAAACACATTGTTATATCTCTCCAGTAACTGGACTAACTTTTCACTTGTCTTATGGCTGACAGAACAAGACTGGATGTCAAGATCAGCAAGTCCAACAGTTTCCAATCGTTGTCTAAAATCAGCTGATGAATTAGACAAAGGTTTACTCCCCTTCTCAAACACCTCAGCTTGACTCAGCCCTTGGAAAATTTAAAAAACCCTCCATGGCGACACATGGAAATATGTCTGCCAGTTTGCGATTTCTCTTGAGAGTGACTGGTTTGTCAGAGAAATTGATGATTTTTACAGGAACCCAGCGATCACCCCATAATGGAGTAACAACACACCCAATCATGATTTCTCGTGACGCACACCTTAAAGTTGTTGGTTCTACTACAACTGTGCTCCCGGGTAACATGGGGACATTTTTTGGCAACTTTCCCCAGACAAAGTGCTCCTGCCTTGCTAAGAGGGTTAAGGGCTAAGAGCTACTGCTGTAGCTTGATTGTTCCTACCTTGTATGGCAGCTCTGAGCCCTTCCACCGAAATGTGTTGGCCATAACATCTACGAACTGCTCACATCCTGTCATTGGTTCCACCGTCTGATTAGAAACAAGTCGCCAGTGGTCACTGATGCCTTTCATGTGATGTGCGAGGAATTTTATCACATTTGTGCCAATGAATAGATCATCCCGCTGGCCAGGTACAACGAGAACAGGCAGTTCACCCCATAAATTTTCAGTTTAACCTCATACATACATGTTGGCCTTGTGACTTTGCCCCCACAACCTACTAAGATGACTTCATGTTGAAGGGGTGAGGGTGTAGGCAATACATTCTGACTTAACATCCTCTTCTCTGCTTTGTCACTAAAGGTACAAGCCATGGACCCTGTATCAAGCATTCCCTTCATTGAAAACACATTATTTACACTGACTGGTGCATAGAACAATTCATCGAATGCCTCAACTGTCTAGACATTTTGCGCTATCACCTTGGTCCCAGTTGGTGCCTGTGCGCATGCATTCTCATAAAACTGATAAAGATTAACACTCCCTAGGGGTTCTTTGCTTGTGCCCACACATCCCCCTTTCAAACGTGAGCCATCTAGTTTAAAGCTAATGAGCCCCTAAATGGTGTCGGGCCAGGTCTGGACCTGTCACTGGTACAATCTCTCTTGCTATGCCCAGGCTGAAAACATGCAAAACACAGACATTCTCACCGGCAATGTGTTACAGTGGAGTGATCGTGGGATCTGCATACTCTACAGAGCTTGCTTTGGGGCTGGTGAGATGGCATTTGGACATTTGGGACAGTGCACAAAGACTAATCAGAGTTCTGATACATATGCCATCACTCTGTACAGCATGCGCAGGACTGACTGACTCTGTTGGAGAGCCAACATCGACTTCATCAGCTCCAAGGTCCATTTTTCTGGAGCTCTGAAACGGAACACTAAAGCTAGAGTGGAGTCAGGGCAGTACTTCACGAACATCATGGCTGCTTCTTGACATGGATTCTCCATTCATCTTCCAAGTCTCTTTAATGCTTCCTCCGCAAAATCTACAGCTTTATTGAGGCGCACCCAGTACTCGACAGGTCCTTCTGCTGCTAATGGGACATGCCATAAAGGCATGCATCAATAATTCAACATCGCTAAAATCGCTAAATTGTTGTTTCAGAATGTCCATGATAACCTTTGGGTTCTCAACTGGGTTTAAAGCTGTATTACAACGAAGAGCAACTCTGACAACATCTTTAGCTTTACCCATTAATCTGCTTAAAAGTCTCTTGATGTTGCCCAGTAATGGTATTCCTCTTTTTCGCAGATATGTGTCCATCAGCTCCTCCCACTCACGGACTCCAAGCTTGTCCGATGAATCACCACGGTAGACTAGAGGCTCTTTTGTGTCTGATTGCATGACCAACCTCACTCCAGTCAGGTTAAGTGAAGGTATGTCAGAAAATGTCCTAGTGGGACTTAACTCCTGTGTTTGTGCACCTCTATTCTCCCCTTCCCTGTAACTAGTCTCCCTTTGAGATGCTAACATTGTCTGTCCAACTTGTTGAGCGATATGTGCTATTAACCCTTAAGGCAAAGTGTCAGCTGTTGGATCGGGAACATTATCAATGTGGAGCACAATATATGGGGTGTTCTGTTCACTCTACTTTCCCTTACATTTGGAGCGACTGGAGTTTCACCAAAAATCTTGCCCCTACCAAGACCCAATCCAGTCATTGTTTCATCAAATTCATCTCTGTTTAAACTAAATGACATTTTCAGTTTCACACTGAATAAAAATGAAATAATGAAATAAATGCAATAGAAGATAAATGTCCAAATAGAATGACACTATTAGAAAGTATCAGTCTGAGAATAATAATCACTTAATGAAGAAATGACCAGTCAATAAATAAAATCCCAAATGTCTGTTTGTGTTGTCACAGTTCTTAACCCACAAAACTGTGAACCACAAAGCAGCATTCCCCGGTGACCCGACTGACGTAGATCCTGAAGCAAATCTTAATCCGCGTCACGGCACCAATGTAATCGGTCTGTTTTCACCGCTGTTACTCCCCTCTGCGTTGTGTATGAGAAAAACCAGGATACTTGCCACTTCAATTCACTGAAGCAGGTTTATTAACCCTTTCGCGCGTACGATCACACCGGTGTGATCATTCTTGGTTAGGCTCAGACGCGTACGATCACACCGGCGTGATTAGAACGTTCAGTGGTCACGTGATCACCTGCTGAATTCAAACTGTGTTCAAACCTGCAATGGCAGTAAACGAGAGAGCGAGTCTCTCTGCGCTTATTATGTTTCATGGTTGTTAGCGTTTTCAGTCACGTAATGTTTATTTGTTTCTTACATTTTAAATGATGCTGCACGATCACACATAAAT
>JAZGTI010011098.1:0-16990 GCA_036877585.1 Botia kubotai
GACAAACAGTAAGGGACAAGTAGCGTAGTAGAAATTTTCTCCAGAAAAAGATGATGTCGGATAATAATATTGATGCTTGCAAATTGCAAATTGAAAAGGTGAAAACAAATTAAAGACCATTAAAATAAGCAGCAATAAAAGAATGACTAAAACAATTGTGAAAATACAGGTTGGGCAGCAAACAAATCCTAATACTGAAAGGGCAATGAATGGGCTCATGTTCTATAAGGCACCTATTCATTAGCATGCACAATGGATGCCAGATCAATAGAATTTATTTGGGGGGATTTGCAGAAGGATTTGCTTTCCTGTTCTTTTATTCACTCTATCGCTAGCACAAAGAATCATCAGAACATGAAAAACCCACAGCATTCTTTAACAATGAAGCTTCACACTGCCAAAATAATTACAGGCACTTTTTTTTACATATTGTAATTGAAGCAGCAAACACACACACACGCACTGAAGGAAACCGCTCTGAGTGATTTTTGTCCCAGAGGAGTCACGCCAGACTACAGTGAAACTGTGTGGTAAATATTCTTCATTTTTACTAAATTACATTAAAAGATTAGTATTTTTAAAAAACAGTTAAAAGTAATTAGTTGTGGTGTTTAAATCTGAAAAATGGGGCAAGTTTCCTATTGCAAACCGCTTTTGGAGGCCTTTTAAATTATTAGCAAGAATTCTTGTATTATTAAAGGGAGCAGAGGCATTTGCTGCTGTAATTATACAATTACCCACATAATGTTTAAGGGGATAAGATGTGATGTCTGGATCATGTTAAAATGCAAGCTAGGAGACCAGCAAACCGTGACATCCGGTTGATTAAAGAAAACAGGCCATATTATAATTATTAAATTCATGTATCTCCTTTCATCAGACAGACTTACAACACCATAATATAAATGTCTGTCACTCAGCTAAAAGTTTCACACTACTGAAATATCAACAGCAGAATGCCTTATACTATATTCATAGGTCAGTGTTGCATGAAACTCATTTATCTCCAAGACAGTCAGCAACTGCCTGGCCACAAGTAACCAACATATCTCTTTAAGATGAACTATGGTGACTTGATTAATGCAAGCCACAGGATGTAAAATAAGTGGCAAAAATCAAAGGAAGAAAGAGAGGGACTGTGGAATGCTGTAGAAACTGTGGAATGCTGTAGAAACTTTGGGATATGTGGAATATCCCAGATGCTATTACTTGCTCTGACGGATCATCAAGTTAAATCCAGTCACGCTGCCACACGGCAGCTATTCATTCACAAACTGCTTTTTAATGAGAGCCTTCTGAGCGTGGATTTCACTCTGATTATGGCCTTGGATATCAGCCTGCATTTTCAAACCATGCATCAGTCCACACATGGCACCCTGTGCCAATTCAAACACTGTTGGTACATCCTGGGATGAGAAACAAGATTTCGTTCAACTGGGCATCCAGATCAGTTCAGCCGGGGTCAGTCTCACACTTTTGTTGGCCCGCTTTGAGGGTAACAAACCAGCCATACTGGGAAAGCTAGCACATAATCATCTTCAAACCCACATTTCTATTTAACAACACACTGGAGTGATTATACTAAAGTTTCCCAAGAACAAAACATTGCATAACACTCGCTTTCTGTATTTTGTTTCTCTTTACTCCACACTCTGCAGTCTAGGCTCGTTTCCCAGCCTTGGAGGAAGCGTGAGATTTAACAGCCTTGTTGCAGGGCATTGTGGGATAGCTAATCTGGGATAGGCCTCGTAGAGCAGCATGGAGAATTATGTGGAAATGGGGGAAGCACTTAGATGAAGATGCAGCTTAGAGAGGGAAATTCTGCTAAAAACAGCTTTAAAATGGTCCCACATCCAGTCTAAGCTGGTCTTCAGCTGCTCTCCCAAGATGAGCAGCTGACAAGAGGTGGAAATTCTTTTAAGACCAGTAAAAAAACGTGTTTGTTTATTTTTGTTTCTTGGCAGAAATGCATATGCATTATTCTTTTCATTCATTTGTTCACAAGGTCCCGAAAACTACCAAGAGGAGCTTGGAAAAAGACAAAAGGAGCAAAAAAGCATATCAGAACAGCTGCATCCCGACATCCCACTGACACGTGTGACAAAGCAGTTGCACATGTGGTTAGTCAGCATCCAGCATGTTGGCACACGCAAGCAAGAAAAGAGAGATTAAAAAATAAAAAACTCCAACTGTGCAATACTAAAGGAAAAACTGCAGGGTACATAAAACTTAAGACAGCAGCTAATGATGACAAATGTCAACATAGATCTGACATTAATTATTAACATTGTTTCAGATGTTTCTTTTAAAATTCCTTGGGGGAAATAAAAATGTGCAAAAATAGTGAATGTGGATAACATAAACCATTTTGTTAAGAATATAATAGTAATAAGAATAGTAATGCGTTCAAATAAAAATCACTTTGGACTTTGAATTTAGACCCACACATACAGATTCTTACAGCTCTGACTTAAAGAAGTGTATGTGCTTACATACAAAAATGTTATGCCGTGCAATGCCTTTGCTGAGGAGTCCTGAATTTTTGTGCTTACTGGCACAAAAGCTCACCCCCAAATCTCTATGACATTCTGGTCCCTAGATATCTAACCAAGATAGCAGACCGACAGATATCCTAGATAGCAGACCAAGAGTGGGTGTGTTTACATGAGAGCAAGCTATCCTGGTGAACAAGAGCAAAAAAAGAGAGTTAATAAGATGAAAACAGAAAGATTTATGCCAGGTTCAGACATTTGTTTAAATAAGTAGTGGCTGGATGTGTTAATAAAAAATACAAGCAGAAGTCAACAACAGGTAAATAGTAATAACGTAGGCAGTGCAAAGCAGCATCAATATCCAGGCACGGGTCGAGGCAGGCGGCAAACAATTATAAATGAGTAAATGATAATCCAACAATCCAAAACAAAGGGCAAGGGCAACAATCCAAATCAAACACAGAAATGCAATACAGGGATAAACGCTCAGAAATAGAGTAGATTGTCCACAGGTGACCAACGGCGATAATTGTTTCCAGGTGAAGTGCACTATGGGAGTTGTAGTATCTGAGAATGAAGTCAGTACTCGGTTGATGGATCCCTCTGCTGGTGTGGAGGAGGAGGAGTCGAAGTCTCCTCCGTGACACATACGGTGGTCGAGAGAGCTTAACGCACTGCAGATGGTCACAACACAACCAAACATGAAGTGCGCTGCAAATTCAGAAACGGGCTGCAAATACGAAACGCTGCAAATTCAGAAACGCGTTGCAAATACAGAAGCACACTGGTAAGGACAGGTTGACCACAGGGAGGTTTAGGTCCCCTAAAAAAGGCTGTTTTGGAGGTGAATCAAAGAAGTGAGAAGGCAACGTCCGACTCTTCTGTTGCAAGTAGTCAATTTGCCTGGGGCCACCCCATGTCCTTTCTATTGGACCCAGGCCGTCTGCCACTCTTGCTACACACCCTACCCCTGCAATGGCCATATCTGGACACAGCCAGTACAAAGGCACAATTTACTGCCCAAACACAGAGACCTTAACCATAGAACGTTTTATATTTAAACAAGTAATCACATAATATTGTTGTATGATAGCACATATTGTGTTATTTCTTCTTTAACTTTTGTCTTACATTGCTAAAATATTTATATTTAAATAATATATTTATATTATTCATGTTAATAGTTTTATAAATGTTTCTATTTATTGTGTTACACAGTATAGTATGTTGTATTTGTCGTGTTTTTGGGTATAGTATTGTGTATTATGTGGCTTATTTGTTTTTGTTAAAATAAAATCTAAATTAAAATCTGTACTTTGCATTAAAAAAAATCTATTTTAAAGGCAAAATTGCAAATTTTGCAGCGCTTCGTATTTGTTTGTATTGTAACGATTTGCAGCGTGTTGAGCTCTCTCGGCCACCGTATATGCATGATAGCGTTGGATGTAATGAGAAGACCTGAAGCAGTTGTTTGACTCACCATTTTTGCCCATAAATAAATAAATGGAACGTTGCATTTTTTGGCTATGGTTACACTGCATCTAGTGGTTGACAATGATGGACAAGCGTGGTAGTTACAAACGAAAGCCCAAAAGAAATGGTTGTTAAAAGCTGGCTAGCATTCTTATTTTTCCGAAGTAGGTAGAGAAAGAAATAAAGTGGAAGACTGATAAAGAGAGTGAGAGAGTGTAAAACTGGGCTTTGATACAAGAAATACAAATATTGGCACAGAAACTGCATCCTCACAGTTACTACATCCAATGATGATTTTCATAAACTGCTGTGTTTGGTTGTGTTTACATTTATGTTTGTCAGACACTTTTATCCAAAGCAGCTACATTTCAGGTTTACATTTTAACAGCATGTGCATTTCCTGGAATCAAACCCATGACCTGGACGTTGCTGTCGCTATGTTCTACCTGTTGCACTACAATGGGTAGCACACGCTTTGTTACTTTACCGGAATTTAAAACTTTTTTTAAAGGATCAAGAGCAAAAACTGCACTCTCCTCTAATCTTTCCTCCCTCTTTGGTCTAATTCTCTAAGAAAACTGTCCGGTCTCCTAACATATGTAAAAATTGAGTTTGTTTGTTTTTCCCCAGAAGCGGTTTGCAGATATATGGTGGTTTAACAATAAATAATTGAAAGTAGGTTGTTTAGCTTTATTTCATTATCTGTCATTAGATAAATGCAGGCAGGTGCTAAGCCCCTCTCAGACCAGAGTCTGTTGGTGCAGCCCACATCTGCATCAGCAGGAGAATGTAATAATCATGTGAAAAGAGATAAGCTACTAACGCGCAGATATGGGCACTCAAAAGTAAGCCAGACCCCCAACTGTCTCTGACACAGCCTGGGCAATAGCTTAGTCAACTCAAACCTGTACAATCCTGAGTATGGCTACCAAATACCATGCTCTCTGTTCTTCCAGCCAAGTTCTTGTGTATTAATGTCATTTTTTCTTCAAATAATTATTGAGATGCAAAGCCATAAATGTGAAGGTAACCAGTAAAGTCAACTTGTAAAACAGCACTGTTTTCATACGCACACCCTTCTGTGGCACGTCTTCAATTACCACGTGCTTTGGTAAGCTTAAATGACACTGTGAAGATGTGCAGAGCATCAGAGATTAACTGGATGCTTCAGGACACAGTGTCTTTGTGCAGCATGAAGAGAAACACACAGTAAAATGTCTGATAGGGATAGGATAGGACATGAGCCCAAATCTGGATACAATAGAGAAGCTGTGGATGTGTAGTTGGTTTAAGTAATAAGAGGAGCTTTGTACAGAATCTCTACTGTAGCTGTCCTTCAAAACCTAGAAAGCTGTCTAGCTGCCAATTGCCTACATAAGCAGCTGCCTGGGTAGGTGGCTCAAATTTTTAGAACAGAGATACTGTGACCTATGACCTCATAAGGTTAAAAAAACCTTTAGGAGGCCAAACTATCCAAAGATCAGCCATTCCATTAAGCGCATCTCTCAAGTTACCTGTTTTTAATATTTGCTTTGTAACATTAATAATTCTGCAATAAGAGAGGCACATTTAAAGGACCAAGCATGCACACAACAAAGCAAAATTCACATGGCAATTTCTGCCTAAATGGGTAATCTCTTTACATACCAGTATGACTTCACACAACCAACAAATGTGCCAAACGCATTTTACTTGTGCTTCTGGAAGGATGAACATAAGAACGGAGAGCGATATATTTTCTGAAGCAAATAAAAATGTCAAAATGTGGTTATTCTTAAAAGACCCAAACAAATACCGCAGGAGAAAAACAAATAATCTTCTAATCATTGTCTCAGTAGGTTCACCTTCACAATTCCTGCAATGTTGTGTGTTCAGCATCTAAGTGTTATGTGGGGGACACACATTTGTCATATGTGATGTGTTTTGTGTTTACATGCCAGCATGTAATAGACTTACTCCATATGTAAAATCACTCAGCTTCAGCCTCGTAACAATCAAATTAAGCTTTAAACAAAGTCAAACAGAACAATATCCCTGTTTAAATGGGCTCAGAGGGAGGGCAAAAAACAATGGATGGAGAAAGTATTTCTCTGCTGCTTCACTGAAGCCTGTTTTAGATGTTATTAAAAATATAATTCAACCAAAGTCTCTGAAATAAACAGATTTGTTCTTGTCAAATCGACAAGATCTGCAAAGTCTGCTTCTTGTCTGCTTCTTTTGACATCTGCTGAGCTAAAACAAGTGAAATAAACCTGGCTCAGGAATTTTTAAAAAATCAATCGATTTTCAGTGTGAGCAGAAGAGCTTTCAAGGGGTATGTGTTAAGATTTTACACATTGAGTGCTTTTAAACAGATGGCCCCAAAATAAGGTGGAATGGTTTCTACTTTGAACACAAATTCAGGCAGAATTAGAATAAAAAGTCAAGTTTTAAGAGCATGGCTAGATTAAGAAATATTACTACGTTTATTAAGCAAAAGACAAACTGCCGTTCCACAAATCTCCCTGCAATCCTATAGATTCTTTTTTTGCAACTTCCAAATTTCACCTTTCGACAAAACTGTGAACATTGAACACCGTCTACAGACTGTAGACCGGGAGACTGTAGACCGCTTCATTTCCTTACATTGTTGATTCACCACAGTCAGGGAGCCAGGCCTCCCTGAGTCTGCAGATCCAAGGCAAGAGGGCCAGGGCTGGGGACGTTGGTTTGGAGGTTTACCTGCCCTTCTGCTAACCTAAAATCGCATTTCAGCACGCAAGTGCCTGTGCACCCAGGCACAAGTGCCCTTCTCTTCCATTGCAAGCCAGGAAACTAGAAGGAAACTCAATAGGACCATAACGATCTCTCCATAAGAAAGCCATTGGTGCAAACTAAGCCGTGTATCCTGGTTTGTGTTTGTGCAGAAACATTAGTATATTTTTTTTCAACTGTAGGGATGAAAACGAGGCACTTTTGTTAAAGGGTAGAAAAATTATGTGAACATGTTTCAAAGGACATTTGAGCTTGTCGCCACTGTGCATATTGAAATTAAAAGATGTTTCCAGGAAATATCACGCATAAGACTTCTCAGTTATAATTTTGAATTATAATCAAATGTCATATTGATCTCCTAAATGTTCCTTCAAAGTAGTCTCCAGCTGCTTAGATGTTTCTGCTGAGAAACAGAGCCCTGGAAACTCACATATCTCCCTAGAATTTTAGAAGAGATCTCAACAATGTCTCAAACTGTTTAAGTCAGCAATGTCTCAAATAGTCCTGAATCAAAAGTCAAGAATTTCTCATTAAATTCTTCCAGCAACAAATTGCCCAAGCTATGCAAGCCACAATAATTTATAGCTCTGTGGTCTTATGGTATGTCAGCATCTTGTGACTATGTTTATTTCTCCCAAGGAATTTAAATTTTAAAACCTGTATACATTCCCACGCTGGTCCAGGCTAATGGACCAGCACAGACATGTTGTTCTCTAACCGAACTTAGCTGGTGAAAATAGCTGGTTAACCAGCAATTACCAGCAATGATTGTCATTTCAGCACTTATATAATTTAAAACATAACAGAGAAAGTAACTACAATATATATACAAGTACACACACAACTGGTCTCAAAGGGCTTGGCACAATTTTATGAAGCCGTGGGCCTTTAGCTAAATGAATTTGAGTGCAACTTTTGTGAAACGCTTTCAATTGGACCGTGGGCCAAATGAAGCTCAAGCAATTACTGAGAACATTAAAGTCTAGAGTGGTATAATTAACATTCAGGAGTTCATATTTCAACCACCCTTGATGCGTCCCAATGCATACTTCAAAACATTACAACCAAACATTTCTATCTTGCTATTGGATACAGTTATCATACAACACTCCCACAACGCCCCATGCCTCAACAGACTCAGGTCCTTAGTTCTACAATCCTCATGCTGAAAATCCTTTATAAAACCACACACTCACGGACATCCCCATATATCAAACAGACAGTGCTGTCCAGGGGAAAATGTCATGCATTACATCTGTTCTGTGCTTCAGATGATGTACTATTAAAACGCCAAATATTAAATTCAGTCTCAGAACCTGGTTTTGATATACAGCTATGTGAGCATTGAGTGGCAGGTTATTTGTGGGCAAAGCAACGAAGATCCGCCTAATTTAACATCCAAATACAACACACAAATCAGGACTTTTGAAACCATATGTAGCACTAGCGTCAACACCACAGATTTCAAGGTTACAGATGCGATAAACAAATTCATGAACTGCCTACACAGGGCATTTTTCAAAGCACGACCCTGTTGTCTGTCTCATCCTCTGCCAGAACCTCCCAGAGACTTTCAACAACAATCCGATTTGTGACGACGGGTCACGGACAGACACACAGATGAAAACAATTACCCAACCAAAAAAAGACAGACACGCATGACAAGTGGAAATAAGCTTGGATTAGTGGAACAAAAGGCTCAATGTTTTTATTAACTGAATTCTGCTGTTAATAACTGACCAGAGAACTCACCCAGCCTAAAGCAAGGTCAAGGTTTAACTGGTTAACCGGTGAACCACAGAGTTCTGTGGGCAAAAAGCATTTTTTTTCATGCCTAGTCCAAGCCCTTTATAGTTATTGTATGATTTTTTTTTAAGTAACAATGACAAATTGTACTTGCACTGCTCTATCATTTAAAAGGGTTATTTTCTCCTGTGATGGGGAGTACAAAAAATCTGATAATCTGATGAGGTTTAGAAAATTTTACCTCATTCTACCCTTCTACCCCATCATCCTCACTGGGGGCTGCAAAATCAAATATCAAATCTAGAAAAACTGATCTGTCCGCAACCCACTTTTCCAGGAGTTTGTAAGTGTCCATACTTGGAGTCTTTTTTAGAACTTGTTGAAATACTCTTGTTGAAAAGGATCTAGAAATAAGATTTTTCTCTCTGTAATCTGTCTTTACTACTACTCTAAATGAATAGACCAACACTTTTCATATTCCCCTAAAAACAAACCAGACCTCGGTTACAAAACATGGGTATGGTTGCATGGTGCTGAGCACAGCGTAATGTGTTTGTGCATGTGATAGGCAGGCATTATCAAAAGTGTCCACCAAAGACAATAACTTGTCTGGGTGTAGATGCTTGCACAGCCTAGTGGAGTAGTTGAATGAAACAACAATGAAACGACAATCCGTGCTGCACCTGGTGGAAACAGAAAAACAAACACCACCAAAAACAACACAGGTGCTGTTGTACACAGGAAGCACTTGTCAAAAAAACGTAATCACAAAACAAACTGCCAGGCATGCCCTAAAGCATATTCTCTATACATTAAAGCTCTACTAGACTTTATAGACTAAGTGACATTCTCTATTAAATACAATTTTTGTGTTTTACATTATAACTTTTTCTTTTATATCATTAAAACCTACTTGGCTAACCCTAATGTGTGTTATCACATTTTAAAGACCAGAGAGGCTTGTTTATTTAAAGATGTACAATGTTTATTTAAAGATGTACGAATCAAACAAACACTGCAAATGCTAGCAACAGCATGCCAGTTTTGCTCATGAGCAAGACCTTTCTGTGGCCAGACAGTGGAACAGTGCAATCACGCAGGACTCAGCTGCAGACATTACAGCCGCATTAATCATCACATTTCCTGACAATGCAATCAGGTTAGTAATGCATGCTTCCCCGTCTCTCTGCCTTTATTGCTCTTCTGGCAGGTGCAGTTTGGGAAAAGTGACACCACAGTGTGTTTCTGCTGTAAATCAATGCCACAAGTGTTTGCTAAAATACCAGTTTAAACCAACATAAATGTTTAGGTTTGTGCTGGTCAGTGTAAGTTTGGAGCTGTTTTCCTTACAAGTGGTGAAGCTGGTTGACCAAGGAAGTCTTCATAGTTGAGCTAATTATGAAACCTTTTGGGAATATCAGCACAGCAGCATCCCATGTTGACCACCACCATTCTAAACACAACATGGTAACGATGTTTGTGTGTCTTTACTGGAACATGTATCATTTTACGAAAAAGTAAAATAAAAAAAAAGTAGTTTTTTAGTTTTACAAAATACACAATCATTTTATACCTTTCTTGCCAGCTCAGTTATCAAAGTGGTTCAAGAAGGCTACTGCTTCCCCAACTAACTAACTAACTCTTAACAGCGCTTTTTGTGTTTATAACACTTCATCAAAGGTGGTGGATACGAATGGCACGCCTTTCATGCAACACCATGCGTGTCTGTGTGTGTATGAGCACGTGCATGTCACACACCCAACATAGCTGGTGAAGTTTCCCTGGGAAAGTGACTGATGCGATTTAAATAAGCACATATGGCACAAACAATATCTAGAATCAGAGAGCTGTAATAACAGCACTGAGAAGCAGAACAGAGAAGCAAAGGGTCACCCCAAACCGCACAAATCTCAAGGACTTCACTTAGATCAGTGCACCAGCGCAGCTCCAGGATTTCACAGGACAGAAAAAGCAAGCAATTTTTTTTTCTAACGGGCAGAAAGGACATGTAAACAACCTCCCTTTGTCCTTGGTCTGACCTGGTAGGACCTGTTAGTGTTTTAATAGCTTCAAAAGCTGTAGTGTGTGGGGCCTCTCAATGCTGCAGGTGTGCAACCCAAGGTCTATCTCACTCTTTTGTTACTACCTAATACTACACTGAACTGTGAGATTAACCCTTTTCCTGCCAATAACCCTTTTCTGCTAAAAGGACAGCTGCCAATCTCTAATGAGCAACAAAAGGGGCCTGCGAATGCCGCATCTGTTGTGGCTTTGGCCCGTGTTGCAGAAATTGCCTCAAAGAAAACTCCCATTCTTTTTAAAAACCATAAAAAGACCGCACTCTGTGCAGTAGGGGGAAAAGAAAAATTAAAGAAAACAAAAACTGCTGGATAAGGAGACTGTTATTGAATGGAAACGTCCATATTCTGAGAAGTGTTGAAAGTGCGCCACAAAATCGGCATTCTGTGTCCAAGCTAAGTCGAACAGATGTAAACCATGTAAAATAAACCCTGTAATTAGTTAAGCATGGTTGCGAGGCAGCAGGGATTTCTAGAATGGAGATGAGTCAGACAACTTATCAAATATGGTAAGGAAGCATCTTGTCATTTTAGCGCTGTGGAATAGTCACCCTCATTTCATTCCAAACTGTATGATTATCTTTCTTCCGTAAGGCCTTACAATAAATTTGTGAGGAAAAACATTAAAATGAATTTTATTTTCTTGAAAAACTCCCTTCTTCTGTACCTCTCAAATCTCATTTACATCTATCAGCGAGTGTAAGATTTAAAAGCAGCAACTGAAAGGACAATTTTCAGTGAACTTGAACCGAATCTTAATTTTAATTTTTCAGTGAACAATTCAATAAAAATGTGGTCTCTCTACCTCTCTCTCCGCAATGGTGTATAGCACATCCAAAGAAGTGTGCCTTTCTGAGCTCTGTAAGGCTGGCTGCTATCGCTGCATGCTGTGTTAGGGAACAACGGTCCTATAGCAATTCCATTCCATCTTTTGCTATCCCTCCTCTTTGCTATACACAGATAACAGACCACAATCCTGACAAAACCACTAATGGTGCTGTAAAACTTTTCCTCCAGACTGGCACCAGCACTTTAGTTTTGCAGGACACACAAGTGAGCGCATGGAGAATTCCCCTATAGGGATAATGCCAGCTTCTCAAGATCTATACACATTTGGTGAATATCACTGAAAACAATGGAAGACATTCATCAAGGACAGATACCACACAGATGTTAGCCTAGATTAAACACACCCTCTCATAGGCTGTGAGTGCAGACCTGCACTTTGTCATGTAGCTTTTATGGATGTGTGTCTGTGTTTTACAGCTCATTTCTTAGATTCACTAAGAAAGTGGTTACAAATAAGAAGGGAAACATGTGATTGAATAACGTCCAGCATGTTTTTTTTCTTTTAACCAGCCCTGAAACCAGCCTGATTTCTAAATACAACAATAAATCAGATCCCATTTGAAGTTAAACCAGATCTGCTGAAAAGACCAGTGGTGTTCCCAGAATTTCCATGGTTGGTTTATGCTAGTTAATGCTGGTTTGGTGCTGGTCAAGCTTTTTAGCTAAAGCTGGTGAGTAGCTGCTTAAGCTAGTTAAGAAACCTAGTGGGGACACTAGCAACAAATGCACATGACGTTATTTAATTACAGTCTGTAAGGAAGTTTCCCTGCATTTCTGGTCAGTGGGTCACTCCAGATAAGTGGAGTTTAGTATACTGAATGCTAACTTAATGCCTTAACACAAATAATGTTTAATTCATTAATTATGCAGCCCTAACTGACTATAGGCTTAAAAGTCTAATGTCCCACACAGACCTACAACAGAAAAAGGTAAGTTCTACAATAACAGGAGTCAAACTAGGGATTTTCTGCTCCATTCATCATGGCCAGGTCTCAAACCACACCTAGTGCTGGAGCTGATTTCAAGGTGAGAAAATTTAAAACTTTCTCAGCATAATGCACTTTTGTATTAAATGCAAAACTAATTAATTAAGAACGCAGGACTTTGAATAACTCAGGTCTCTGAGAAAAAACTGTACAGTTACCCAATTCGCTTTTACAAAGGAGACTTTATAGCAAATCCAAATCCATTACTTCGGGAGACCACCTATGCTGGTGAGAGTAGACCCCAGAGACATGAGTGCATGTTAATAGCAAGGACCACCAGTTCGGTGCAACGTGGGTGACGTTTCCTTTCTCTGACCACAAGAATGCCCAGCATCTGAGAAACATGGAGCACATAATGGTTCCCTAACCAATACTTGTATTCATCACCTCTTACTGCTTCAAGCTGTCACAACTTCAGTTTGCATGCGTTGTGTAAAAATCATATATTAGTGCACATTCAATGCCTTTATTCTGTTTTCCTCAGTTGTGTCATCCTAGGTTTGTACTACTTTCTTCTTTCAACAGAACATTGAAGTTATATTAAATAATACCCTGGCTCTTTATAGCTTGGCTAAAATGTCTGTGAATAGTGTCCAAGATGCTTTTTGTAATGGAGACTCAGAGTCGTAAGGATCCATCTGCAGCATGATTTATTAAGGATGGTCAAACAGGCAATAGTTCAATAACGGCAATTAGAGCAATGGAGATCAAGCAAACTCGATAACGAGAGAACAGGCAATAGTCGGGGCAGGCAGCAAACAAACAAAACAGTGTCCAGGCAAAGTCAAAAGGCAGGCAGCAAACAATCAGAAATCCATAAACAATCCAATAGAAACCAGGTAGACAATAACAATAAACGCTCTGTAATGTTAGCTGAGGCAAAACAAGACATCGCACAGAGTGAACAGAATCCGGGGTTTAAATAGGCCGCTGATTGCAGACAGGTGTCCCAAACAGGAAGCAATCAGCCCCCAGATACAGGGCCCATGGAAAATGTAGTCCGAATTGGGATTAGTACTCAGGAGGGTTCCCTCTTGTGGCGCGGAGGCGGCGGAGCAGGAGCCTTCTCTGTAACACTTTTAATCATACACCTATGTCTTAAGAGTAATTCATGGGCAAAATATCTTTTTCTGTGAACTTTTCCTTGATATGTTTGATTTTTTTTTGAGAGACAAAAACAATTATGCCAACATAATTTCTGTCATTAGAAAATTACAATTTCATTTTAAAAATATGTTTGAAATTGATGGTTTGGACCAAATAATAAAGAAAAGTCAAAGTCAATAACAACCTATAATAGAAGAGAATTCCTTTAGTACTGTTTAAAAAAGCATCTCAGGAGGACGCCTCAAAAAATTGGAGAATAAAATGCCAAGAAAACATTCAGGAAATTCTAGGCTGACTAGGTGACTACGTTACAGATGCTTAAATATAACCTAGTTTAATTTATTTTCAATATATAATATAATTCCCAAAAATACATTTGTGTTATTCCAAAGTTTTGAAGAGTTTACTATTATGTGGAAAAAATATTAAAAGGAATGTGTAATTTTCTATATTTTTGACCAGTACTGTATGTAAGCAGCAACTTGCTTTATCTCTTTCTCAATGTAGTGCTTGTCTGCATTATAAAAACCTGCACCATCACTGCCAAGACCAACATGAGTCAACGCATAGGGCTGCTAGTTATTTTTATGGCCGTGTTTAATAGGACCGAGTGGTAGCAGCGGTTAAGCGTGGGTAGCAGATCCAAAGGGTTCTTCAAATGGACCATCTGGTTCTATTGAGCATCTAAAGGCACCAAGAAAAGATCGGAAGCATTAATGTTTGTGGACTCGGTCATGGTCCTCTTTCCGGACACCTGGGCGAAATCAGGAGCTGCCAAACAGAAAACATGGGTGATTTATCTGATCGTAGGTCAGCTTCCTCTTTGCTCAATATGCAACGTGACTATTAGCTGCTAGTCTTTTGCTGAGCAGTTGTTTCTGTTGTTTTGGAGGTTAGATGAGAGGAAACGTGTTAAGGATAAACACCCATAAATAGGCCAGTTGTGTAAGATGTAATCAACAGGACAACATTTTGTGAGTTAAAGGAAATAAATACTTGGGACAGGGGCAGGTAGTTGAATAAGGAAATGGACACCAACAGTACTAACAAAGATGTTTAGCACCGAAGCTGTTATTTCAAAGCTTGGAAGATTCACACAGATCACACATTTTTTGAGGATCAACTTTCGTAGGAAGTTAACTATATAGTTAGAGTACAAACCTACACCCTAAATAAACCCAGCATAGGTAATGTATAATCCAACGGTTTATTCATTTTATCCAACCATGAGTTAAAAACAGCATTTTCAAGAGTGTAAATATTGTGGGAACCATAGGTTGTTTTGCCGAACTTGGGATCTTGGCAAGTCTAAGCACAGTTTGAGACATTCTTGAGCTCTCCACTGAAACCCTAAAGAAGACATCTCTGAGATTACTAGGCTCTGTTTCTCAGTAGAAAACTCCAAGAAGCAGATTTAAGATTCTTCATTCAATTTTAATTTACCTTATTGCTTTTTTGAAGAAACAATGAAGATATTAAAGACATCAGTGATTTTTCCTACTCATGTAGACCAGTTCACTAGTTCTCCAAGCCTTTCTAGAACATATGCAACAAGTACAATATCTGCCAGGCTCAGGCTAAAGCCAGGTTACACAATCATGATCTTCTGGGCAATTATGGCATTTGTGTAAATATCTCGGCCTGCCGCATCATTACATCACTTAGGCTTTTTGTGTTGCTTCTGTGTAATTACATATTTAGGGCATTATAGTAAGTTAAGAAAGCAATTTAAAGCAGAAAAAGAGGTTTAGTACAGAAAACAAGCCTACTGGTGTGCTCTAAAACACGTCTCTTTCGACAAATACTATTTGACATATGCTATTATTGTGATAGATTAACTTTACAACCTACAGAGATTTAAGTTATAGTAATAGGATGAAATTAGGCTAACAATTGTATGGTGTAAACAAGAGTAAACAAAAGTAAGTTTTACACAATTCATTATGTCACAATGAAAATTAGAGGCTTTTATTAGAGTACACTTTGATTTGGCCTTTCAACATCTTCACTGAGTGATGGCCAATGCTGAAGAGAAAATGGT
The DNA here is from genome assembly GCA_036877585.1 of Botia kubotai. Classification (NCBI taxonomy): domain Eukaryota; kingdom Metazoa; phylum Chordata; class Actinopteri; order Cypriniformes; family Botiidae; genus Botia; species Botia kubotai. Next base: position 15,527 of record JAZGTI010011098.1, read on the forward strand.
TTGTCACATTGCATTGTGCATGCTGCTTTGTATCATCAAAGCAGCTTTGTATCATTTGCAGCAAAGCGAGCTGAGGAAATAATCAAATGTGTCCTCTCTCAGTGTAGCTTTGGAAAGTCTAAAAACGTTAGAACTACTTTGTCCCCAAGTAGGAGTGTCTGCATCTTCTTATTTAAGATCAAATGTATTTAATGCTGCTTTCCATCACTCAAGTTATATAAAAGACAATAAAATTTGAATTTACATGAAGTTTGTAAGGCCACAGAGGTAGCCAGGTTATTCAGAGATGTTGCTTGTTTGAACAAGAAATCTTTAGACAGATAGCAAACTTTGACAAGGTTGGATGATTCACCATTACTGACTGCAAAGAGCACAGTAGAAAACACTGAACCGGGCTAAACTGTGCTCCTACCTTAAGCTAATGAAATTAACAAGAGCTCAATGGAAATGAATAAAAGCTGTGTTTCTCAGCCGTAATTCTGCTAGAACCTGTAGCCTGACCTTTGTGAGGGAAAGGGTGTAAAGAACTAGCTCGCTGGTTTTAAAAGCCTGTTTGTCAAAAGATGGTGAACAAAAATCTAAAGAATACTAAAGACACTTTATCCCCCACTTTGCATGCAAAGACATATATACATTTGCTCATGTGGGTAGGAAATGTCAATATCCTGAGGCGAACCACTCAAAAGTGGCAGAAGGAGACAGAAAGACTGACAGACAGAAAAACAGACAGAACTGTACATCATCATGTACAGTGCCTTGCAAAAGTATTCATACCCCTTGAACTTTTCCACATTTTGTCACATTACAACAACAAACTTAAATGTTTTTTATTGAGATTTTATATAATTGACCAACACAAAGTAGCACTTAATTGTGAAGTGGAATGAAAATGATACATGGTTTTCAAAATTAAGCAAACAAAAATCTTTTTTTTTTTCAAAAAATCTTTTTGTGCATTTGTATTTAGCCCCCCTGCATCAATACTTTGGGGGCAGTTGTGGCCTACTGGTTAGTGAGTTGGGCTAGTATTTAGAAGGTTGCTGGTTCCATTCCAGCACTGGGGGTTGCAAAGTGCCCTTGAGCAAGGCACCTAACCCCCAATTGCTCCCCGGGCACAGTAACGTGCTGCCCACTGCTCCGGGTGTGTGCGTGTTCACTCCTCACCAGTGATGGGTTAAATGCAGAGGTCACATTTCAGGTATAGGTTACCATATTATGACGAATAGGTCACTTTCACTTTGTAGAGCCACCTTTCACTGTAATTACAGCTGCTAGTCTTTTGGGGTATGTCTCTACCAGCTTTGCACATCTAGAGACTGAAATTTTTGTCCATTCTTTGCAAAATAGCTCAAGCTCAGCCAGATTGGATGTGTCTGTGAACAGCAATTTTCAAGTCTTGCCACAGATGCTCAATGGGATTTAGGTCTGGACTTTGACTGGGCCATTCTAACACATGAATATTCT
>JAZGTI010011099.1:0-16990 GCA_036877585.1 Botia kubotai
TATTAATGAAGCCAGAGAGAGCTCAGTGGTGGTCTGAATGATGTTCTAGTGTATGTAATAATGTGCTTTCGCAAGGATCTCTGTGGATGTCACCTGTGGCTCATTTAATGGCTTTTGGGGTAATTGCTGTTACCTTCAAAACATTTGTGGCACAGATTAAAGCCAGAAAAACAAAACAGTCCAAACTGACTGTCCAAACAACCTCGTCTCCTGCCTTTGAACATAGCATGTTTAAAACTGGGCTGAGAAAATGATATGACCTTAGGAATGCATTTGCACTGCTATTTACATCAGGCATTAATGTGGATTACATACTAAGGCTGGATATAAGGTGACTGTTAAATTGATCTTTGGAATCAATAAGGTATTTCAGCAGCTTACTGGGTTTTATTTGAAAACAAACAAAATTGAAAAATTGTTTAAAATACCCCTAAGCTTGTGCAATCAAACATAACCTTTCAAAGCAAATCCGCACATAAAAAATTCACATGTGCCATTATCAAATCCATAATTTACAGAGCAACCATCACTCAGTTTCACAGCTTCAAAAAATAGCAACTTTCTTAAGGAAAAGGAGGTCAAGATAAGGTAAGACTGCAAATATTTCAATTCTACAGCACAGTTAAAGACATACATTCAAAAAACCTACAGTATGTTTGTGACCATCCCTTTAAAACTGACAAAGGGTGAATAGCATAAATGTTAACAACCAGCTGTCATTTGAAACAGGCAAACAATTGGTCACAACAGGTGTGAATGAGAGGTCCTTCTTCTCAAAAACAAGCAGAATGAGAACCGAGGGTGATAAGGTTTATATTCACCATTTATCATTCCTAAGCCTCGTCTTTTCACAAAATGCCCTGTTTTGTATTCAGTTACAACAAAGACAACAGAGAAGATGTTGCCACACAGCTGATAACAACAAACATAAGGGAAATATATCAAATAAGATTATGTTTTATCTGAAGGCTAGAAGAAGGACTGGATTATCTTTGATTATATTAAAAGTGTTCATATATAAAAAATAGGTTAATTCTTTGTTAAATGGACTATTAAATATATTAAAGATTAAATATAATGTTTTATTTCCAATGTCCTGTCTATGCCATATCAGAATATAGAACACATTTATTTAAGATAATTGGGGCATTATTGTCACCAAATAATGCTCCATTACATTAAAAAGGAGTTTTTTTTCTTTGCATACTGTATTTTGGTCTCATGAATGTAGGGCAGCTGCTTGGGAAGGAATTATTCAATTCATTAAGTATAAATGAATCGTTAACTAGATGTCATAATTTGAAAATACATTTCATTGGCCAGTCAATTAGGTTTGTTCGGTTTCTTGTAGAAAGTTACATTTGTGTCGTATGCCTATCTGAGTAGTGCCTTATATAATTAGTCCCACTAATGGATCCACTCTCAATAGATGTCTACATAAACAGATGGTTTCACACCTGGCCGGGGTACCTTGCTGTTTTTCAAAGGAGGCTTGTAATGCAACACCACATAAAAAATCGAACTTATATTTATTCAATACAGTCACACATCCTTTAAACATGTATGTAAATAATCCAAATTTCAACCTTCATCTTTATCTGATCTTCCTAATTTTCCTCTTTCCCACAATCCTTGTCTTGATTAATCTTCTCCCTTTTAGATCTTTCTCATTACAGCATTCTGCAAAGGATTCTGACACCAAGGGCATTTAGACATTTAAGAAAATATTTATCAGGTCCCCTTTGACCATGTGGCACAATCTACTCTCTGCCCCAACTGAATACTTCCTAAAAGAAAACACAGCTCAAAAGAAGAGAGTGGGAAGAGAGTGAGACCAGCAGCACATTCAGTAATTTTTTAATGATGTGCATGTTTGCCGTCTGTGTTGATGTCACATAAACGGAAGTCAGAATGAAAAATAACATCTAAATAGAGTCATCCTGCTAATTGCTAAACAATGTTTAATTTCCCTGGTGTTAATAAAAGACCCATAATTAAATGATTTTTGTTCCTGCTTTTTTCCAGTTCAAGTAATGGTTGCCTTAGCGATATAACAAAGGTTTATTAAATTACATGACAAGATTAGCACATCATGTGGCACCAGCCACATAAAAACATTGACGCGTATTAATAAATGAACCTACGGCAGAAACGGCATGCTGATTCAAACCAGGCATGTGTCCCTTGGATGGGAGTCTTTTTGCATGCTAAACAAAATCTATACCACTGTATGCGTCATAACATCTCACGCTTTGGTTACAAATTACTGCATATAATTCCCTTTGTCTTGTCTCCCCAAGGGCACAACGTAAGGCAAGATCACCACTGGTAAAAAAAAGTGCATAAAGACCCTCACGATATAGACATTTTGAGATTAGCACAAGGTACAGTGGAGAACATGCATTGCTTTAAAAAAAATGTGATATGCAAAATATTGTCTGGATATGCAAAAACACCTGCTCCCCCCAAAAAAACAGGAACTTTAAACTGTGTTGATTTCATCTACTTTGCCAAGACCACATACTTTTTTGTCAATTCCTTTGTGTCTCAAGCTTTGATTTTGACTTTCAAGCATCTTTTGGTGTGGAGACCACAGAAGATTTCCTACACTTTATGTTGGGTGTCTTTTCTTTAACCTGTTTCCCTTGATGTTCAGTTTCCTCATAGCTTCTAACTAAAAAATATTTTCATTTATCTAAAAATCTGCCTAATGTAGAACCTCAACAAGTCACTTTTAAGTAGTGTTCCTTTAGCTCATAACTGTTAGTTATTCTGCTCACAACACACTGTGTTCCATTCGGCAAGTTATTGTATCGAACAGTTTTTTCTTATTAAAATGTATCCTACAGAGCCAGTGGCATATTTTCCACTACATATCCACAAAACAGCTCTCTTTTGATGTTTATATATATATTTTTATTAATTGTTTTTCAAATATTTATAGGTTGTTATACCTTGCTATACCTATGCTTGTTATATATTTATATACAGTGCTGCTTGAAAGTTTGTGAACCCCTTGAGCTGTTCAGGTTTTTCTGCTGTTTTACCATGATTTTCTAATTTTACCATCACCTGCTTTTTATACATTAAAAAAACCTCTTCCCAATAGTGAAGCATGGTGGTGGAAATGTGAAGGTCTGGGGATGCTTTCCTCCGGGCCAGGGCGACTCCATATTATTCAGTGAAACTTGAATTCTCAGACCTATCAACAAATTCTTGAAGAGAATCTCCTGCCATCAGTCAGAGAGCTGAAGCTGGGCTGAAAATGGGTGATGCAACAAGACAATGACCCTAAGCATCCAAGCAAATCTACCAAGGAATGGCTTAAAAGAAAGAAGGTTCACACTGTTTACTGGCCTAGTCAAAGTCCGGATCTCAATCCAAATGAAATGTTGTGGCTAGACCTGAAGCGAGCGGTACATGCCAGATGTCCTTCCAGCCTCTCTCAGTTCTGCATGGAGGAGTGGGCAAAAATGCCGAAAGACAGATGTGAGAGACTGGTCAGTGGTTACAGAAGGCAATTGGTTGAAGTAATGGCTGAAAAAGAAGGTGCCACAAATAAAAGTCAAATTTCCAGTTTTTGTGAGATTAACCCCTTTTGTTCAATAAATAATTACAATATCTTTTTTTGTGTGTCAATCATTTGGAAGTCTGCTTCACAAAGGTACATTTGATAATTATTCTTGTTATTCACATTTTTTTGCACAAAACCTGATCATGTGTGGAGGGTTCACAAACTTTCAAGCAGCACTGTATTTCAAACATGTTAACATAAAATACTCCTTAACATACAAATATAAACACACTTATTTGAGGAAATATTTAAGTATTTATGGAAAATACATCTTTCGCATGCTAGGACAATGTTTGTTAATATCTTGGTTGTCCACACACATTTATTATATATAAATAAAGTATATTTATTACTGTAGCTCAACTGGTAGAGCGCAGTACTTGCAACAACAAGGTCATGGGTTTGATTTCTGCTCTGTACACAAAGTCATGTTGGTACAGGTGCTTTTATACGACAAGCTGTACCAAATACATAAATGTAAATGTATAACTGAGGGCTGTATATAGAAATGAAAATTCAGTTAATATTGGGCTCTCACGAAAGTCACATATTATTTGACTGGTTTACACAACAGGACAAATGCAGAGCTCCCCACTGAAACAATGCAAAAAGATCTTAGATGAGGGCGTATAAATGTCAACATGAATCTCCATTCTCATCTTAATTCCACAATCTGAAAATGGGAGCTTTACTTTATACATCAAAAATTTTATTGTGAAAAGTGTGCAATCCATATTGCTCCATCATTTGTTAAAACAATGACTAAACAGCTACAGTCTATGGCGATTGGCTAACATCATCCAATTACCCATAAGGTCAAAACATCTGACATCAGCAGAAAAGTCAAATTGACAAAAGAACAGTGACTTATTACATTTCAAAGACAAATGAAGACAACAAACAATAAGTAATGCTGATTTCATTGTGACTTCAAAAACACACAAGCAACTGACCAAAATTCAAACATTGTATTTGATAACTCAATACTGCAATAGTACAGAATTGTGTTATAGAATTGTGAAAGAAATTAATCTATTGTGAATAGAGTGAATTTTGCAGACAATGTATGTTTCATGTCTGTAAACCTCTTTTCTTGCCCTCTTATTCTCAGACTTTTGTCAGTCACTGTCACATGTGACAGTCACAGTCACATGTTGTGGTTGCTGTTTTATGTGGCAGATGTGCCCCAGCTGTTGTGTCTACCTGCTGTCTGCCTCATCCAGTCCTGACAAAGGATCAGACACATAGAAGTCTCAGACACAAGAAGAACCTTCTTGTCTGAAACCTGCAGTGGACAAGGGCGACTAAATCTACATCTCTGGCGATTATTTTAGAAACACTCAGCCCTGCTGGTCTGTGAGAAACCAGCTGCAACTGAGATCTCATAAACTGATGCCCTAAGGCTTTCTCTACAGAATTTTTGTATATAAAAATACATATTTAACTGTGTGGATGATAGGTAAAGAGAGTTCAGGGTGGGGATCTTTGAGCATTGCTTTGTGCCTTTAATTTGGTTTCAGAAAGTCACAATGGGACTGTTGATGCATCGATGCATCTCAGTTTTTAAATAACAGTGTAGCAGCGTAAAAGCTGCTCTAATATTATACTCGCCCATAGAAATATAATAAGTGGGTAATCTACTGTATATAATAACCTAGTATCAAAAGCTAAGGCTACAATGGGAATCTGGTTGATATATTACATTAGCGCAAGCCTAAATGTGCTACTTAGCATGTACCTTGTTTTCTGTTCCTGTGCACCCTCCTGTTCCAAGACCCTCAAGCAACTTCAAAGTGTGTGATGTAGTCAGTGTAGTGAGTGTGATGCTTTTGTATATTTACATGTATGCCACCTCTGTGGCACCATAAACATTTTGTGTAAATGTTGTCTATCTTTTCTTATGCAATACATGCTTCATATGCACCTTGCAGTGTAATGATGACTGTAGCAATGCATTTTCAAAACAACATTATTTTAAATTCCTAATATTTTTGGTGAGTCAAATTAATCGTTGGTATCCAAGTGCATCTGTAAATCCTTTTTTAACAACCAAAGTGAGGGCATGGAAGGCTTCCTAACCAAGGTGTCACCTTACTGAACCACACTAAAAAAACACATTTAGCACTTCCTTTAAAACAATACACAAATGATTATCCGCACCAATCCAGATAACCATTTTAGTTTTTTTATTTTGCCACAGTATCACATGGATCTTTGTCAGTGATTTACCCACAAAACAGAACAAAAGCATCAGACAGCACAGCTGCCCCATCCAATGCCCATGACTGAGCCAGTCCCAGCATAACCAGAGAAACAAGAGCATCACACAGAGGGCACAACAGTGCCTTTGTATTTGTAATGATGTCTGATCAGACATGTAGTGACTGGGGCTGAATAGGACAGAGACACAGGTTAATTGAGGCTATTGAAACACATCAGATGAGACGGGCATCGCCGTTTGATGTAGTGAAACACATATATCTTGAAACAAAGTATGTCACCATTAGCCAATGAAAACTCATGTGTTTTAATGTTTGCCATCTATGTCTGGATTACAATCCCCTCCCCTTGCACTCTCCTGTCAATCAAATCTAACAACATTATATGACCCCAAAATGTCAAAAACAATATTTGTCCGCTAAGAGCCCATGCTTTCTTTTTTTTCTGTAATTTAATTTTCCTAGATGCACTCGTTGGTCATGTATTAGATGTATTTAAAAAAATAAATGGGGCCAATGCCCTTTTCTATTTGAAATTTTCTACACACAAAATTAGTTTTAATAACATCTGCTGTGGTGGAATTTAATAAAAGCATTTCCCTGGTAACCATGTTAACAGCGTTCTATTTATGTCAGCAGATAGTTAAATGTATAAAGTGACAAACAGAATATGAGGTACAGTAGGGTTGTCCTTAGAGACATGACACAAGTTCTTTAATAACATGCTATGCAACTGACAGCTTGCAGCTGTGGTACTTTTTTGAGTGAAAGTAGTATGAAAATGCTCACACCTGCCTTTTCTGTGCTTTCAAATAACATCAATCTCTCAGACAGCCTGTCAGTTTCCCAGTTACCATCTAGTTCAATAACAAAACCACTTATTAATAATAATGCTGATATCCACCTCTAGCCCTCAGACAGAAACATAACTACAAACCTATAATGAAATAAAATTGTTCGATTTTTAACAAATGGCCTAATAAGGGTCATTTTTAACCAAACACTGACCTTGCTGGAATCTGGGGTTGAATTTTGTGTCTCTGCTTACCCAATTTTTCTAACTGCTATTCAGTGGTTCAGCTGTATGACACTTGCAAAGCAGTATAGTGTTATAGTAGTAGTTGGCCATAGGGTTAGAAGTACATTCATGTTACTCAAACGGTTTATTTGGATGATGTTTGCTCATGCTTTGGTCTCACTCTGTGCATCGTGAGAAGGTGCAGGTGTTCAACAGCAGTTTCAGCCACTGGAAAGCAGTTCGTAAATTCGGAGAGCAAAGCTAAATTTTAGAAGACATAGAATTTGACCTGTTGCCGATTAAGTATGAGATTATCTGTCTCAGAACAAACACATGCAAACATGTCAAGTTGGGTCAGGCTGTCACATTGGCTAACACAGTTTTCATAAGTTGTCAAAAAATATGATCTTTGCGTGTTACATTTGCATTTTTGCTGTTTCACTAATTATTTTGTGTTACTATTTTCAGTGACCATTTTTTTCTGAGACGCTTTTACTAGACTATTTAATAGCACGTTTGCATTGTTACCATATATTGACAATGCTCATTTAACAAAAGTCAATGCGTGTTAAATGAACTGTAATATAAATGAATCTTTTTTCCTTGGCAACAACAGAGATAATAGCAAAAATAATCAACCTACCCAGAGAAATATTCACTTAAGTGAAAAGTACTTCAGGTTAGTCCCTCATGGAAACATGCATCAAAATAACGTGATGGTAAAATAAAAAGCAATAGAGATATCATCAAATAAATATGAGACACACTCAACACCACACAAAGCTCATACACATAAAGATTCAGTAACAAGCTTACACTTAACCTGGACTACATACAGTAGCCTATAGATCAAATGTATAAGATAGACGTCGGAGCAAATACGCCGTGACCACTTTATTTAGTCTTTTATTCATGGAAAAAATGTCTCAATTAAAATGCCATTATGTGTCAATGACTCAACGACCGCATATTTTCCACCTGCAGAAAGACACACTTGTACGGGCAATGATAAAACTAAGATGACATGTATTTTAAATGTCATGTTCTGTCAGGGTCGTGGAGGCATGCACATCAGAAAATGGTCTAAAATCACGTTTGGACTTACCTCGCGTCTCTTTTTCCATCCTGCCCCGTTATGTATGCGCGTGTTAGTTTTCGATCAATTTATCTTTCCCACACCGAGTTACTGTCTACGCATATTCTCAAAGACCACCTGCTTGCTCGCCCAAGTCCCCTAAAATTAGTTACCGCTGTAATCGCAGTCCTCAACTACCTGCCGTTCACCTACGCCAAAGAAATGTCATTAAAGTGCAGCCCACGGTTGGGATAACCGGACACTAAAATCATTCAATCAGCCGCGGATGTCGAAGGGGTTCCAGCCGTCTGCTTATGTCAGAATTAAATCTTTAGAATCGCGCCAAAAGTGATGCGGCTGAAAGCTACTCTGACGCAGTAGTCGGAAAGTAGCCTATCCCGTCATACGAACGCATCTCTGACGAATGTACACGAGCCTCAACATTATGACGAGCATCATGAATGCCGCTGTCTGGGCAGATAACTGGGGTATATGTGCGTGCATGTTCACCTTGCATATTAATTATTCACACAGACGAAGCAGCGCTCATCGATTCTTAGATACTATAATGACAGTTCATTATGAATCAGTTAAAGGCTTTTGGAAGTTCTCTAAAATCATCTCACGGAACCCCCGGTTTTTTAGAGCAGCTGCATGAAATATAATTAGACTAACTGGAACTTAATGAGAAAAAATCGTGACTTTCTTAGAGGACAAAAGCACACTTGAGTAATACATAGTAAAGATTCTCAAAGTAGCATTGGGGTTTCATTAGGGTTTCCTTAGATGCCTCTGAATAACCTCTCTGTACTCTTTAATTTCTCTAAAAACGTACTCTTAGTTCCCACAAAAACTCCAAAGTATGGCACAACATATCGTAAGCAATTTGTTTTTGAACAACATAGTAAGTAAATGATGGAATATTCATTTTGGGTTAATTATTCCTCTAGAGGTCCATATCCTAGGATACATTTAAATGATATGTTTTGTTTCTGAACTTCTAAAGGATCGTATGAAGCTTTTAGCATTTTTATTTTCAATTTGTGGATGGACAGAGGTGGCACAACAACACAAAAAACAAAAGAAAAAACTCCATAGCAACAGTAGTTCTACAAGTGTGAAATACTAACATAAGCAGATCATTTTTCCCTTGGAGAAAGTACAGCAACCTAAGATAATGTCACTGGTCAAATGCAGGACAAGATAAATTAATCCAAGCCTTTGTGACTGATTTCTTATACTTAGAGGTGTCCATCAAATAGTTTATATAGGTCATTAATATAAAAGCCAGCAATGGTCCCTGCCTATAGTTAAACACCATAGATAGAGGTCTTGCTTTAACAGATTTGATATAAATAGAGTGATTTGGGTAAAACGCAAGCACAAGCTGAGTATCAGCTCTAAGTCTCTACTAGTGAATGAATGCAGGTGATAATCTTATAATCCCAAATCAACAGTATTTCTATTCCCTTGAGTCCTTAAAAGAGTCATACAGAATTTGGCATCTACTGCCTGTCCTGGGTGACCACAGTGACTGTTTGTACATGGGTGACAAGTAATACATTTCAGAGATAAAAATACAGCTGTGTGCATTATACATTCATGTTACATATTTAAATAAACTGGTAAGGCGATAATACATTTTGTCCACCATCTGGGTAGCAGAATTGATTATCTCTTGCTTTGCTGCTAAGGTTATTTCTAGTGGATAATTTTTTTTATTCTGCAAGTGGTAAAAGTGGGTATCTGGGCCAGTTCTCCTCCTGTGAAACAGCCCTTTTAAATGGGTAGGTTTGGTTGAAAGAGGAATAAAATCTTGCTCTGTATATGCTGTACCTACATCATAAAAGAGCCAGCAGGTGATAACAGAGCATTGATGATGACAGATGGTGGGGTATTTGCTTCTATAAATCACCAACACACACAATTGTCAAGCTTCAATTTTTTTACTGTTACATCACAAACACAATCTCATTTTTTCCATCTGACTGTCTTCAGCTGCACTTTGATTTGCCACTTACTGGAGTACGAATATGGTATACTCTACTCATTGACTATAACACTCCTTTATGTTCCCTGTTAATTTGTTTATGTTAAAATACTATCTCTTATGCAGGACTGGACTTGGACATCAGCATTAAACACAAGAAGTGCAAAGCTGCCGGTAACTCTCCACCTCTCACAGCAGACTGTACTGCTCCTAGCAACTTTTTTAATAATGTTGTCCATGTCAGAGGAGACTGACCTGCACTTGAAGTCTCTTCTTGCAGGCCAATTCTTTGGCGTGCTTTTTCCCTCTTCATCCTCGATTTGTGCATTGATTAACAAAGACTATACATCCCACTGGCTGATTTTGAGCATGAGTGTTTTTTCCTCATACGGAAGTCGAGTAACACTCTCTTGAGGGGGATTGTGGGATTGATTTCCATATAGAAATTAACGTGACTTCACGTAATGGTCATAATTACAAGACTTGAAGAAGCTTGTAATTACTTGTAACTCAAAGGTTTCTGACAGCTCCAACTTGTACCACATGATTATTGCAGGGTCATGTGGTAACACTCACAGCAACTTTAGGATTATCTCATATTTCAGTAATTAATGTAATAAACCTTTGTTAATGTAATTAACAACATTAATTAAAAAGCTTATTTACCTTTCGCACAAAACACACTAGTTGAAGCGTATGGTAGAAAGATAGAATGACCAAAACCTATAGTGCTTGCTGCGGTGAGCACCATTGGGCGGATTTCTTGTGCGGCAGTGGAAATGTATAAGTTTACTCTGGTAGGAACTGACTGGAGGTCAGGACTAATAGATTCCTTTTTTTTATTGATTTAATGGTGAGTTCAGATAAAAAAACCAGCGCTGCTATAGAAACGTCTGTTGGTCAGTGTATTCATTTCTGTATGTTTTTAGAAGTACGGATAGCCTATTAAACTGTTAAATCATGCAAAGCCAATGTCCTCTTCCTCCCACACATTCCCGCAAGAAAAGTGAAAACCTGAGAAAGGCAATTGACTTGCCTAATCCTGAATGAAATGGACACTTAGGAATGAAATATACTTGATTTGCTGGCAATCTCTTTTAAAAGCAGGTGCTAGTGTGAGTGTTTGTGTGCCTCAGGCTGCCTTGTAGATGTTACAGCAGTGGAGAGTTGTTCTTTTCTCAACATGCACTAAGTACTTGTTAGTGGCTTGGGGCAGACGCATCATCTACTGGAGCACAGAATTTTAAATTATTCATTCCTAAAGACACCCAAACATACGCACACTCATACAGAGAGGCATGAATTATTTGCATTGGAAGCATTGCCTGGCATTTAAGCGTCAGTGTTTATATTGGTCCACATCTATCACATTCACTTTACATTGCCTCTAAGCATTAAGTTCAGCAATACATTTTACTTCTGTTGCTCATAGTACAGAACTCACATGAGTCGCCTTAGGTAGATACATTTGTTCTGGCTGCAATAAATCCTTTTATAGCTTTAAAGCAGGTAGAATCAGACTACGGAGAATTTTATCCAATATAAAGAACGGATTTAATTACAAGCTTATTTTAATAATTATATGGTGAAAAAGGTACAGAAAATGAAAAGATCAGGCCTCATAAGTGGTATGTCAGGAGCAGAGAGCATGTTTTACATAAAATTGTGGAGTTCATGGTGGTTACAGGGCATGCTGACATTGAAGCAAATGGGGACATATTAAATACTTCTGTAATTTCTGTATTTTCCAGCTGTGCTTTTCTTATTAAGTTTACAATTTATAATGAAAATAATTGCATTAAATTAGAAAGCTAGAAAAATCATTAGCAACGAATGAATCTGCACAATCAATGCATGTTAACATAACTATTGCAAACTGCATTCAATCATTTGCAACTGCTCTTAAAATTACTCATTTTATTTTATCCCAACAAACAAAACAAGGACGTGTTCTATGTGATTTCCTGTAGCTTCCCACTGTGATTTCCTGTAGCTTTCCACTGAGCTTTCCTGTAGCTCAGTGGTTAGAGCATGGTGTTAACAAAGCCAAGGTCATGGGTTCGATCCCAGGAATTGCACATACTCAGAAACAACATATAGTATAATGCAGTGTAAGTCGCTTTGAATAAAAGCGTCTGCCAAACGCGTAAATGTGGTTTTAAGAATAGTTAGAGCAACTGCTTGTAAAAAATGACCCCTTCTTATCTTAATATTTCACATCAGTCAACTTTGATTTAATACTGCGTAACTAATTCAACATTGTTTAGAAGAACATTATTGAGAATTTCATGCACTCCTCATCTCACTGTCTCGGAAGATGTTCTCCATTCCGTCAATATCTGGAAGCAACAGCCTGCAGCCTTCACACACAAGCGTTCATTCATCAGCTGTTTTCACACTAACTTCGTGGCTCCATATACCACCTATCTATGCCAACTCATATAAGTATTATGCATCTACAGGAGCTGAGCATCTGCAAGTGGTGGTTTTCGCCAGTCTCAGTTAAGGAGACGGTAATATGTTGACACTAAAAGTACTAAAAAAGGTTAAACGGAAAGTTCACCCAAAAATGAAAAAATGAAAAAAATTGTTATTAATTTAATCACCCTAAGGTCATCAAGGGTGCTTGTCACCTACCTACACCTTCATTTTACTTACTGGATTAACACACTTGTTTTTTCTAACAAATCCCTAAATGGTTCTAATTTGCCTCTTTGGTCCTTACTAGAAGTATGTGTGGACTGATATCAAGCATACAGAATGGAAACATGTGGTGGTTGAGTGACCCAATAACTGCAGCTTTAAGGACACAGCAGAAAAGATAAAGGTGTGTTTTGAAACATTGGTTGCAGGTGGGAGTGAGTCATTAAAAGTGACTCACTTTAAAAGTGAGTGAGTGATAAAACTGTTTTTAATATCAGAACCCAAGGGACAAGCAAAGGACCCCTGAGGGACCTGTTAGATGAGCGAGGTTCAAAATGCAGTTGCAATTAATCCACAGCCCACCGTGAGAGAATTGGCATAGCGATGACATCAAACACTTCTCTCTCTGTTACTATTTTTAGACTCTTCATCAGCACTGGCTGGTACTGTGGATACTTCCGGCCCAGTACTTTTCCCTTCATGGCCACATCTCAATAGTCTGTCACAATGTCCATTTCTGTTTCTTACATTTTCTGATGCATTGAAATTCAATTTTCAGAGGTTGAATGGCTGTCAGATGGCGTGGGTTAATGTGCTAGTTAGTCTGAGGTGCTCAAAGTATAATCTTTTGCAATCATAACCTACATTAAAACATTCTCCTTAAAGAAGACTATTACAATAAACCTTTTGTACATTAAAAGCAAACCTGTTGAGTTTTCAATTATGACAGCACTCAGGTCAAAAACTGGGAATCGCTATGATCAATCAGTGTTGCTATCTGTACACAACCTCTGATGACATTATTTTTGAAAGCTGAAACTATTAAAATGGCAGAAAATCAGCATAATTAAATTCCAGTTTGATTTCAAATGTTGATAAATATTCATGTGTTGAATCATTTTCAGCATTCAAATTCAGGGTAATTATTCAACTTTGAATAAGCTTGTTAACATCTCAATAATGTTTTTTATGACATTACATATACACATCTAAAACTGTAGATATATTAAGCCGTCTGTCTGTGCAGCTGCAATCAAATCACTGTATTGCTCTTTATAATACTATACCTCATTTTCATTGTTGATTGGAATCACACAAATCACAGTCGTATTTTTCACTGCCCTGAAAATGTGTAAAAGCATGTCTGATGGACACGACAGGACTGCATATTAATATATGGATAGATGAGCTACAATTATAGAGTAGATTACATATAATTTGCTTGTAATGAGTTCCACTTTTCCTCCTAATCAACAGCTGGGCCACTTTTTCCACTTCATCAGCGCGCAGTGCTCCTAATACTCTCACATGCACACTTGTACTTGATCATGGGTGGGCAGCAACAGCTCTCTTAAGTCAGCTTTGTTTTTCATACTAGCCTATTCAAAAACTAAAGACACAGATTTCTATACAGCACCTTGTACACTGGCAGAAAGCAATGAATGGTATCGTAAAACTTCAAAATACATCAAATCAAAGTGTAGTGTGTAGTAGAAAACAGACGCCACTCTTCAGTCAAAATACTGTACACTTGTTCCCTCTAGTGGTTTTATTTTGTGTCTACTTCCTAATATAACAGTCACGTGTTAATATTTCCTTTACCTATTATCATAAAAAAATACTTTGAAGGGAAGGACAGGCTTCTAACTCAAAATAAATCATAAGATCCATAAGGTTTTAACAGATCGCATTGTTTAACAGGCACCTAAATCATTCAACGGCTTTTTGCGTGTAAGAAGCCTCGCATCTGCTGTTCGGAGAAGAGGAGGTGATTAAAATGCAACATGTCTGCATAAATAATACATGAAGGCATGCAAAGTAGATTGCTTAAGTCTGATTTCCTATTGACATATGCATAATGTGCACTCGTAAGTAAGGGAACTCCTAGTAAGGGAACTTCCTATAACAGTGCCGACCCTCCCACGGCCTCATACAGCCTAATTCTAAAGGTTTAATAGGGCAGGGCTAGGAGTCAGTTGAAGTGTATGACATTTGTGAGCAGCATACAGAATATTTGAAGTGCAACTCAATTAAACAAATTGCCTGAGAAGAATGCCTGAAATACAACGAGATTAATTTAATTTAATGTGTGTTTCAAGCATAAGTGGTTCCTACATAATAATTATTTGGAGTGCCTTAAATAGGCCTATTAAACAGCTGATAAGTCAAGAAGATAATGTTAATTGCATGTTTAAAAGATTCAATTCATGCATTTTTCCCTATAACTATCACTATAACTATCATTACAGCTGCCCCAGCTTTACAGTGATAAAATCTTGTAATGTCCCCTCATACATGTAATATAATGATCATCTAGGCCATAGGTTTTAAAATGTAGATATTTGAGAAATGAAAATCACAAGGAATTTAAGCCTATGGTTTTCTACATATGTATCATACTATTTTATCATACTGTTTCATTTGTTCAGTTTTTGTTCAATTAAATTACATTTTCTGAATTTATTTACATACGCTTATATTTCTGTACCACAAAAAAACACACAGGATCCTTATAGAACCCATATATAGGGATTATAAGGATTGTTTGGCATTTAATGTGTGATTATCGGGTTTTCATGCTGCTGTGGTCTCTGTCAACTCTTTTCTTATCTGTAGCTGCAGCTGCCTCCGTCGCTTAAAAATACTTGCAGCCATAGCAGAGTTAAAGCTGTCCACACCATATACCATGGCGATTAATAACCTCCTGCCTCCTGTCCTCTCAGCCAACCGCAATGCTTCCCATCTCAGGCCGTGTGTTTCTCCACCAATCACAAGGTCTATGTGCCTAGCAACCCAGTCAGTGTGGTAATACTGGGTCTCAAGGGATTTGCTTGCGTGTGCACATCTGCTACCTTCTTAATCCTTCAAATCACCATCATCGTCACATTGCACCTTCACTGGGTACTGATGACCTTTGACCTAACCATAATCACATGGCTTTTTTTGGTTTTGAGCAGTCATGGCATAATAATTTTCAGTCATAATGGTGCTGCAGTTGTGAGCTACATGGTTTCTGTATTGGGCAGCTGACTTGAATTGTCACTCCATGTTAGGCTTGGGATGATAGAGAGACGGAAATTAGCCCCCATAGCTGCTCTTAGGACCTTGGGCTCCCAAACATCCACACATCCTATGATTACAAGAGGAGTTTAATTATTAGGAAACCATTTTAAAATTCAAACCCATATGCTTGTATGTTTTTTGTTGGGTTTTTTCGAAGAATCTTAACCTTTTTTTCAAACATTTTACTGTGACTGCTGTCTGTCAAGCTCTAAAGATGTCAAAAAACACAGTAAAATAAGTATCCTGTATTGTAAGTATTCTGAAGCTATTTGCATTGTAAAGAACAAAGTGAAATATCAGTCTTTCTCATACAAAGCTATCACAGGATTAGAGAAAATTTAAGAAAGTAAGTCTTATTTTTTTACAGTCAGAGAAAGGAGTGGTTACTATTGATTGTCATTGTACAAAAAGTATGTAAAGTTTTTAAAACATTTGTAGCATATGGTTTTAGAATAACATGAGTGTGAGTAAATTGACAAAATATTTGGGTGAGCTTTGTCTTTAACTCTTAAGAGGTAAAGTTAAACAATTGTGTTCCTGTAGCTCAGCTGGTAGAGCATTGCGTTAGCGACGCAAAGGTTGTGGGTTCGATTCCCAGAAGAGCACACGTACTGAAAAAATGCATAACTTGAATGTACTGTACGTTGCTTTGGATACAAGTGTCTGCCAAATGCATAAATGAAATGACTGGGGTCTATGGAGTGATACCTTTAGATAGCAGCACATTGTGGCAGCAGTGGAGCATAACTGCACCCAGGTTTCCCGGGTCCCTCACATTGTCACAAATCGGTGAGAGGCAAAGGCTTGCCATACTTTTTCTCTGGAAGTGGTAGATGGGAGGCCAAAGGACATTTGAATATAGCTGCAATTAGACCATGTCATTTATTGGTCATTTGAACAGATATACTGAGCACTGAAATGCTTACTGCTTACTGACAAGGGTCGTATTAATACAGAGTTTATTTAACTCCTAGATTACAGCACAAGATACACCAAAGTTATCCTAAGAAAATCTTTGGAAGTAACACAAGGCTGATAATTACTAAACACTATGTAATATTGAATTACGTCAGACTCTTATCCCCAGGTTGTGATCTTTTATACAGCAGCCCATCAACTTCCCCATAATAGGGGGGCATAATAGGGGGGCACAATGTGGGGGCATGAGGAGCAACATAAGGATCTGTGTTTATCACCTTTTCCCGTGTTGGTTGTGAAAACTCTTCTGACTCTCGATTGCTGGTTGAAACTTGTGGGACTGTCAGGTCGTTAAACGATCGTTTGGTTTCTGCGAATGTTCTCATTTAATGAATGTTCATTACGTTGACCAGCGACCTGTTTCAACCCTTTCTATAGACCCACCATCTGAAGTTAAATCAGACACTAATCTGTGTCTACACACATATCT
>JAZGTI010011100.1:0-16989 GCA_036877585.1 Botia kubotai
AATCTTGTTTAAACTCATTGACGACATAGATCTTGCCTCGATTAATATTCGTTCACATTGTGTGTGCTGGTTCTTATCAGCACTTCAAAAAACTGGACAACTTGAATTTTAATGAATTTCACCTCGAGGTTTTGCTGCACTTCAGATAGCACAACCTTAGCAGCTTCAGCTCTGAATGTGCAAATGTTGCAAAGAGCGATACAGCCGTACATAACAATATGACTAGAGTGCTGATCGTCACTGCACGGTGTCATTGAACAGTGAGGAGGCCCTTGAAGTCTTCTAGATTCCTGCCTCTCTAATCAGATCTCTGCCCTTGGCAATCAAAACCTCTGATAGAAGTGTAGGAGGAAACACATGGGGTACTTCAGCCCCCTGGGAGCTTCTTTACCACACCTAAAAATAACCAATTTTTTTGTTCAAAATGACTCAGGTAAATAAAAAATACCTTGAGTTTTTATAGCAGAGTTTTTTAAACTGAGCGTTTAAAGGGATAGTTCACCGAAAATGAAATTTCTTCCATCTCATCCATCACTTTATTACCCTCCTGTCTTTCCAAATCTGTATAACTTTTTTGCTTCTGAGAAACACAAATGAAGATAATTTAATGTTGGTAACTAAACAACAGTGGCACCCATTGACTTCCATTGAATGGACACAAAACCACTGAGATATTTCTAAACAAAATCCTTCTTTTGTGTTCCACCGAAGATAAAAAAGAAGTCTTATACAGTACATTTGAAATAAAATGCAAATTATGTTAATAATGTAGTTTTCATTTTTGGGTGAACTGTCCCTTTAATGCTAAAATATTTAAATTTTATTAAAATGGTAATTTTCCTCCAACATTTAGATCTGGGAAAGCTTTGTTATAGCTCATACATTTATGTTAAACCCTTAATCCTAAAGCTACGTCCACATTAATCCGGATAAATTTGGGATACATTTTTCTCAGCACTTTAGCCTTTTGTCCGCACTGGAACAGTGTTTTTGTCAACACATAGCCAACAGTCTCCCGAGTGTGTGCGTATGAGCGCTGTCTATTTTACCATGAACTGGGAAAATGTTTTAAACACCAGTGTAAGGAGTGAGTGTTTAAAGGAGGAAAATGCCATTTGTGAATGTATCACAATAACAGATGAATGTGGCTGTATTTTACAATGTGTCATAAATGATACTGTATCCCAAATTACGTGCTTTATTGCCTAGCACATACTGTAGACTAAACTTACTAAACATACCTTAGAAATAAATCATAGATCTAGCCTGACAAAGAACCTTACAGGAGCCTTTCGTTTGAAGTGTGTAGCACTGCAGCGCTGAGGTTTGTGTGGACAAGCACCACTTGCATAATCTTCAGAAAACGTACAGTATTGATGTGTCTGATTATTAGACGGCAGTACAGTGCTCATGGTCTTCTGTCAGAAGTGTTAATTCTGTGCTGTAGCTCATATCTGATGTGATCATGATTCATCTGATCTAACTTCTAGATCAGAACTATTTGAGCTGTGTATTCCTGTTTCCCTGTTTGAAATGAGGTTTAAAACATACGTTAAGATTGCCTTGTTACCATGCATCCCAAATATTTTCATCTGATGGAACCAGTTTGTTGTAGCTTGCCTGCACGGACCTAAAATTCAGAATGTGGTTTGTGGATTTGTTGGTTGTTCGTATTTTGTTTTGGTCATCACTTCCTTTGGAATCTGGTGAAAACATGTATCTGTGATGTCTAAAAATAGACAGTGTTTTATTGTACAGATGGCCACAGTCTAAACAGTCTGCAGACAGTAAGGCTGTAATCTTGGCTGAGGTCGGATAAAGAGTGGGTTTCAGAAACTTTGTTCAGGTTAAACTAAAGATGTAAGTAAACTCTGTCTCTGTCTAAGTGAGGACAGGATGGAAATTAAATGAGTTTTTTTGAAGAAAACAGTTTTTAGATGGTTCATGTGAAGGTTTAGATGGAACTAGAAGGTCAAGAACACACGTGAGTCAATAATCTAGCTGGCCAGATTCTATCCCATGATGCTCTGCTGCAGAATTTTGCATGATTAATCAGAAAGTTTGCCCCTGAGTGATCGCAGGGGGTCATTTCTCATCACAGATTTGCTGATCTGAAATCAGTGGGATTATTTTTTCTGTCAGGTCGTGCGAGGATCTGGCAACTTGGAAAACTGATCTGAGATCGGCATTTCCGTTCCGATCCGATTTGTTTACGGTGAGGCTATCATGCTGAAAACATCATGAGACTCTTATCACCCGGTGTGCTCAATAATATATGAGATAAGTAGAAGGTAATTTGCAGCTGTTGACCTGAACACTGGGGAAATGCGTTTGAGTGACAGCGCCTAATCTTACTTAATTAGTAGTGCTGAGCTTTTATATCTAGTTCTGAACCTCTCATGCACAGAAGACTTGGGCTTTGAGCAAATCATAAATTATGCCTTGACACTTAAATATATAGATTTAATAAATGGCTACTATGAATGCAGTTTAATGTTTTATTAAAAATGCATTAATAATTAATCAAATGCATTTTAACTTTTATATGGTCAATAGATAGACTTTGTAGAACTGACCGTTGGTAATTTAACCTAAAGCAGGTCATGCAAGATAGTAACTGTTGACATATCACTGACATTTTCTTCATTTTTCATAAATTATGCCCTGAATTAAAGAATTTGTGTGTACGGGTTGTGTAGTGGAAGTGACCCTTGACAATCTGCCTTAAATTTTCATTTTTCAATGACTACAGGAAGTGAACTTATCACTTCCTGTACCCTCTCTTATCTTTTTGTTACCATGGTACCCTAACACATCCTATAGCCTCTTTTGCTCAGACCATCTCTTTGTTGAAAAATCAAGTCGCTCTTGGTTTCAATGTGATGCGTTCTGCTTTAGTTCTAGCTTGTTGACAAGAGGAGGGCTCGCTGAAGGTTTTCCAACATTGTGGGATTCAATTAAGAATCTCATCTCTTGCTTATTTTTCATCTTGTGGTTTTAGTCCGTATTATTGTTTTTCAAAATCAATAGCTGAGAATGAGTCACACGGTTTGTAAATTAGGGCCCCGGCGGCCCCATAAAACAGAGTAAGCACAAACGTAGCATAAAGCGACATCAAAAGACGCTTTTTATGCAATTATTGCACTTCAAGCAAGTGTACACAACAGCGTCGAGCGGCACTGAGGTTTTTATGCCATTTTCTTTCAGAGAAGCACAGACGCGCTCACACGCTCCTTTCATATGAGAGTCGGAGCGGAGATTACGCCGGGCTACAGTCCAAATAAAACCCTGAGCCTTCAATTTCAGAATGATAGTGATTTTCAGTGAAGTGAACATTTGGAGAATGTTTAGGAGATTGTACAACCGCATTTGAAGAAGATTTCCACTTTTGCAGAAGAGACATATGACATAAGAGACTCTTTTGATATATGGCTGGTCTCTGCTAATCACAAAAATACATGTAAAAATGAAAGTGATATAGTATGATATTATCAGAATGGCCAGTGTTTATTTTTTATTGAATTTTATTGCTAGTTTATGTAATTATATACACACATTACCAGTAAATAGTTTGTTTTACTATTACAGTTTTTCACGTTGTAGAACGTACAGTCATCCACAGTATAACAATTCAAATGGAACGGTAAGAATTATGTATAGACCACAAAATGTTCATTAATTGTATATTAATTTAATTAATTTTTCATTATGTATATGTAATGTATGTATATGTAATATGTAATGTATATTAATTTATATTATTTTTACATGCGTGCTGGGCACCTGTGGGTGTTTTTTCTTCATAATCCCGTCTAACCTTTCCATCTTAATAATCATCTCAATAGGTCAGCTGTATTGCCTCTCGCCCATTTATTCATTATAAAACTATTTTGGTCAAGTGTGGTCAGGTAGAGTTATATTTACACACTTCCCCCTAAAAGTATTTAGACACCTGGGACACACTTAAAATGTGTGAATGTATTTGCATTTTTTAACAAAATATCAAACCAAGTGACATTTTGTAAAGATATTCCTCATGCGCCTGACTAATCCCCAATGTTCCAATGTTTGACCTTGTTTAACATTGTAATGTGCAAAGTGATAGTCACTCTGCTGATGTGATAATGTGATGAGCATGCTTATAATGCACCAGTGTGATGATCACTTTGCGAATGTGATAATGTGATGATCACCCTGCTGGTGTGATAAGGTGATGATCACTCTGCTGGTGCGATAGATAATTTGATGATCTCTCTTCTGGTGTGATAATGTGATGATCTCTCTTCTGGTGTGATAAGGTGATGATCTCTCTTCTGGTGTGATAAGGTGATGATCTCTCTTCTGGTGCGATAAGGTGATGATCACTTTGCTGGTGTGATAATGTAATGATCACTCTGCTGGTGTGATAATGTGATGATCTCTCTTCTGGTGTGATAATGTGATGATCACTCTGCTGGTGTGATAATGTGATGATCTCTCTTCTGGTGTGATAATGTGATGATCAGCCTGCTGGTGCGATAATGTGATGATCTCTCTTCTGGTGTGATGTGATGATCTCTCTTCTGGTGTGATAATGTGATGATCTCTCTTCTGGTGTGATAATGTGATGATCTCTCTTCTGGCGTGATAATGTGATGATCTCTCTTCTGGTGTGATGATGTGATGATCACTCTTCTGGTGTGATGTGATGATCTCTCTTCTGGTGTGATGTGATGATCTCTCTGCTGGTGTGATAGTGTGATGATCACTCTTCTGGTGTGATGTGATGATCACTCTTCTGGTGTGATAATGTGATGATCTCTCTTTTGGTGTGTTAATGTGATGATCTCTCTGCTGGTGTGATGTGATGATCACTCTGCTGGTGTGATAATGTGATGATCTCTCTTCTGGTGTGATGTGATGATCACTCTTCTGGTGTGATAATTTGATGATCTCTCTTCTGGTGTGATAATTTGATGATCTCTCTTCTGGTGTGGTAATGTGATGATCTCTCTTCTGGTGTGGTAATGTGATGATCTCTCTGCAGCCATGTTAATGTTATGATCAGTGTGTTAGTGTGCTGATGTGATGGTCGCTCTGCAGGACATCTAAGTGACTTTAAGAGGAACTGACTTACCCAACAATCACTTTATTTCACATTAATTATTTTAATGCATTAACATTCATACATTTGTACATGACAAGTTTTTAAACGTGTCCAAATGCTCCTTAGAGTCACTGTACATACATAAAACGTGTACACAGTAGCCAGATTGTAACTGGTTGTTTTTGATGTGACCTGTCTCAGTATGAAGAATTTATCCATCAGTGTGAGGACATAGTCATAGAACATGTTTTCACCGTGACAGTCTTTATCATTAACCTTGGATGACAAGCGTATTCATTTTCAACATTACCTGTGTAATTAATGGCCACTCACAGCGCTAATGAAGAATCAAAGACTGAAAATAAACAACAGCAGTGAGTTTACAGCACATGCAGGACACTCGTGGCTAAGATCATCACATGCGCAAGAGCAAAATCCATCCGTTTATTATATACAATCACAACTACAGACAACACGTCCCGTCTGCCTGTTTTTGCATTTGCATATTTTTGTTTCAGTTTTGTAATTTCAATGTTTAATGTAAAACACCAACAAAACATCAGAATAGTTATAAACAGAGATCAAGAAGAGAGAGAGAATGATGAGATGTTGAGAAGGAACTCAACGAGATTAATTGGAAGCTACTTTTTAATTTCAAGAGGGAAGTTTTTTGCTGGTAAATTTAATGGGACCCTCATTTTAAAAGCAGGTTGGTTTAATTAAACGAGTGCTGAACACACCAGTGCTGTGATGAAATGTGGGTCAGGTTGAATTATTGGGGTCTTGGACAAGAAGAAAATATAAATCAGCAGTGAATTTCTCTATCATGTTTAGATTGAACGGTTTAGCAATTTAATTTTTGTCTCAATGACAGTTAAGAATATTAATGTTTGTGCTATGAATTGATCTGGAATATTCTGGAAAAACCCTGTTAGCACCAACTTTGCCAGAAGTGAGGTCCCAGCTAACAATTTTTAGGTTGTTAGAACGTTTCCCTAATGTTTCCAATAAATAACTTTTTAAATTTTAAATGTTCTAGGAATGTTCAAAACGTCCATTTTTTTATGTTGTGTTAACATCATTGCTTGGTTGTCAGAATATCATTCAAACTTATTTTTCCTTCTGTAATGTTTTTTAAATGTTCCACTCCGTGCCACCAGAGGGATCCATCTCCTGAGTATTAGTTTGATTCGGACTACATTTCCCATGGGCCCGTATCTTGGGCCCACTACTTTCTGTTTGGTGCACCTGCTTGTAATCAGCGGCCTATTTAAACCCTGAACTTCCATTACTCTGTGTGATGTCTTGTTTTGCCCTGGCTAACATTACAGAGCAGTTTCTTGTTATTGTCTACCTGGTTTCTATTGGATTGTTTATGGTTTTTGATTGTTTGCTGCCTGCCGTCGACCATTGCCTGTTTACACATTTACGATTTTGCCTTATATCCACTGTTCTGTTTGCCGGTATTAAACTATTGCCTTTTTGACCATTCTCTAATAAAACATTAGAGTAACATTCTCACAACATTTGCTAACATTCTCAAGTTCTCTCAATTTATCAAAAAATGTTCTTACAGTAATGTTAGTAGAACATCTTTAAAAATGGGTGTTCTGAATGTTCCTAGATGTTTCTGTTATTTAATGGAAACGTTAGGGAAATGTTCTTGCTAAAAATATTGTTAGCTGGGTATGTAGCAGTATGTTGTCTTGTTCAACAGACTATATTACCATGAGAAACTGTTAAAGCAAACACAAAGCATTAATGTTCTTCAGTAAATCTCTGATATGGTAACTGTACACCAAATAATCTAATCTCTCCTAGAAACCTTTGGTTCCCCCCAAAACATGCATTATTCCCGGATGCAGATAAAGGCGAGCTAACAGAGTTTGTATAAGGGCTGGAGAAGCTTCTACGAGGAGTGTTTAACAGAGATATCCTCTGAGAGATAGCATGAGGAAGGAATAATTAGAACGCAGGGAGATTGCTTTCTGAAGGGAGTTTGGAACAGACCTGATATGTGACACACAAAGCAAGCATTTGTCATCACCAATTGTTCATTCGGCAGGCGGCAGATGGTGTAAATCAGAACATGTGGAGGTGTCCCATCTGTTTCTTAGGGCACAACCCTTAGAAAAGCTTTCTGAGTGTCTGGGATGGCTGAAAAGATCATTTAGCGATAATAAAGACATGAAAGATAGAACGTGTATTTTCTCAACCCCTCAAATTTAGTGGAGAGATGTTTTATTAAAATTACACAACAAATAAGGTGACATTTATTGACCCAGTGTGTCATGTCTCTTGAAGAGAACATTTACTGGGAAGGTGTTTTCTGATGGACCCAATGGTGGTCACTTCAGAATGAAACGTTCTCGCACCTGTTCATCTTTTGATTGTGTCTCTCTGTGACTACCTGTGATTGTCAGCGATCTTCAGGTGTGCTTCAGGGTTGGAGCTGAACTCTGGAGAACAGTGGATCTCCAAAAGTGGAACTAGATCCCCAATCTAAGAACACTTATTCACTGCACTTCTTTACTAAATCTAAGCACTTATTCACTGTTGCCTCTTATTGTATTTAAAGATGCTTCCTTATCCTCATTTGTAAGTCGCTTTGGATAAAAGCATCAGCTAAATGACTAAATGTAAATATTATGTATGAATTCATACGATGTAAATAATGCAAAAACGTACAATTATCACCCCTAAACCTAATCATCACCTGGGCAAAAGCAGATGTGAAAAAGTATGTATAAATAATGCATGAAAATATACAATGAGAGCTGATGAATTAAGACACCAGTTCACTAAAACATTAAATAGTCACAAATGGCCATGAGATTATGTTGTATATATGTGTTTGCACTTTATTTCCATTTAAAATTTGGGATTAAATGTAACCTGATGTATGTACCAAATAAATATATTTAAGACAATTGTCTTCTAACACATACTGTTTAACGTCTTCATTCAGAGCTTCATGACATTAATCTGATGTCTTTCATTAGATTAAAGGTTTCATTAACCTCACGTTACATCACAGTCCTGTTCGATCAGTGCGCCAGTCGTCCAGCAAATTCTCTTTCTGAATGTGTGCTGGAGTCTTTACTCATGCACTCAGAAATCTCAAAATGAATCGCACAGCATAGCCGTAAGCTTTACATAATGTTTATGATAATGGAAAAACATGAAAGTGCATTTCCTACGTACTTTGCAGAAAAGCTGATAACAGCCCGCAAACGGGTGCAAAGAATTCCAAGTGAAATGGGCAGGACCGACGTTCTCAACTTGAAAAATTTCCCTCATGGTGTTACTGCTGTTGTGAAGTGCATTTTAACGGTGTTCTGAAATGTTAATAGAAATGAGAGCGTAAATAAATAACTAAACTAAAACGGTTTTTGCAGGACCAAGTTTACTCAACATTATCAAAAAGTTCTTGCAGTAACATTTGTAGAACATTATTTTGAATGTTCCATGTATCAAAAACGTTATTCGTAAGTTGTTAGTGGAAGGTTTTAAAAATGTTAGAGAATAAAAATGTTTGCGCAACAACATCTAAAAACTTGACGTTTTAAACGTTCCTAATTCTTTAAAAACAACACAATATAACAACATAACATAACATAACACTTATTTAATGTAAATGTAAGGAAACTTTCGTAAAATGTTTAAAATTGTTAGCTGGGTAGACTCACTCAGCTAATTGCTTTGTGAAATAAATACCCAGAATTCATTGCAGTGAGTTCAGACTGTGAAGTAGATGTGTCCTTGTAAATAGACAGTAATTCTATCTGTGAAACTTAACAAGGCCAGAAACTCGGTGAGTGTGTGTACTAAGACACCTGCTGATACGCTGAGGCCTTTAAAGTTACTTTTTCAGGATGATTTTGGGTTAAATACTCTTTGGTGTTCATTACCACAGAAAATGATTTAAATTTCTCTCAGCTCCTAAAAACACGGTGACAGACAGAGACTGAGAGAGATCTTGTGAAAAAATATCCAGGCAAAATTTACATTTTGTATAAATAAACTGTTAAAGTACCTGTATATTTTGGTATTTTAGGAACACTGAGGACCTAAGAAAAATAAAAAATGTAGAGAGAACAAAAGTATAGATATATAAGAATATATATATATATATTAGAATAAAGGCGGTTTTAAGACTGTTTTAAGACTGTTAGGACTTCATAGCATTGTGACATTATTTTCATAACAGCATTGTACGATGTTAATTCATAATTCAGTGGTTTTAAAAGACACAAGGTTTCCAATGATTGAGGGATTGTTATTTAGATATATTTTGTTGTTGTAAAAATAGTTACAATGCAAAGAGAAATGGTCGTAAATTAACTTTTAAAAAAGTATTTTATTGCTTTTACTTAAATTGATTTTTTCATGCACCTATAATGGCTTTTATGTCTGTTTTTAGGGTGATGCAAGTTCCCAACTCCCAATGTAAGTGCCTCACTTTGAAAACTTTTATTTACTTTTTATATATATATATATATAAACGGATGATATGAGACATTTCTGTGCCAGTCAATAGCACTGCACACAGATGAATCGAATGTCTTAATAAAACATTTTCCAGGCTTTTCAGTTAGACTCATCTGACAATTCAGAGTCTCTTTCCCGGCTCTCTCTCTCCGTTGATGATGTATATCTGAGATTTTGCTGTAGCTAAAGGTCACTCAGATGCGATACCAGAAACCTGTTTGCTGTGCCAGTTTTAGCGGCTGTCTGCTGAGCAATTATGACCACTGAATTAGCCTGACCTGGAAGGTTTCTCTGAGATCATTACCAATTAACCTTTAATGAAGCCTGGCACAATGTTCAAGCATATTCTGTCAGGCAAAACAAAGGGGACAGTACGGAAAATGCTGTTATAAACTACCCAGAGCTTGACAACACACAATTACCTGCTAATTATCCTGAAGCTGGGGTCGTCCCCTAAAACCTCCTGCAGTATCATACAGGTTTGTGTCATAATAAACTCGAAATGTTGGCTAGCGTTTTCTAAAAGTTCTGTCAACGTTATCAAATGCATTCTTGGAGTATTGTTAGTAGATTTTTTTAATGTTGTATATCATATATATCAAAACCATTATACATAAGTTGTCAGTGGAATGTTTATAAAGGTGTTGAGGAACATCGAAAAAACATTGTTAATGTTTTTGTTACATAGTGGAAACATTATGGAAGCTTTCTTATGACCTAAAATTGTTAGCTGAGAATGAGGGCAGCCGCAGTCACATGCAGAGTCTGAGCGAGTGTTTGTGCATGTGTGTGTGTGTTTTGTCTTGGAGCAGTTGTCAGTATCTTTCAAGGCGGATCGGACGTGAGGAATCGTCCATTACCGTTCCGAGCAGTGCAGTCGTGTGGGTCTGCTAGCTTCTTGGAAGATTGTCAGCTTTTCCGTTTGCATTTATTCCCAGACCAATCAAAGCTTTGCCCCTGGTTGCTCACTCATCCACTAGTAAGGGGCATGGACAAAATTACGTCCCACTTCACTGGGAATGACCCCCTGATTCCATCTGCCCCCCCAGAAGCCTGCCCTAGCCCGGGGTCTGCCCTCGTCCCGTGATATTCGCCAGCAGGCGTTTAATCATGCGTTTTGTGATTTTGAGCACATCATTTTAAAGCAATGTGCTCACCCCATGTATTCAGTCCTGCATTGTTTCTGCGACAGTAAAACAAAATGTCTCTGTTATCTCTGTACAAATTTAGTCCATAAATGGTCTGCCAAACTCCAAAAAAGAACAAAAATATCATTCATGTTTTTTTTGGTCATTTGGCAGTAAAAATCACCTCCTGATTTCATTTTGTGTTTCACAGAAAAAAGAATTCCAATACGTCACTTAAAAACACAGAAAACATTCTCAGAACGTTGGCTAATATTCTTTAAAAGCTTTATCGAAGTTCTCAGAAAGTTGCAGTTGTTGCAGTAATGTTAGTGGGACATTTTTTAAACATTATATATAACGTATCAAAAACATTATTTTTTTGGAGCACTTTATAAACATTACAGCATTAAACAATATTTGAATATTGTTATCATACCTAAGCAATATCATTAACACAACGTCCAAAAAATGACATCCTATAAATGTTCCTATAACTTCCAAAAATAACATTTTTGACGTTTTTGTTACTACACTAAAAAATTACAGAAACATTCTGATAACCTAAGATTGTCAGCTGAGGAAGCCCTTGGCCCATTATCTGAGACAACAACTCATCCACAGCAGAAAGTATCACATGTAAGAACCTTGTGATTTTCCAGCTTTAGAATTTGTCCTCTATATTTCCATTATTGATTATTGTTTAAGACTGGAATTCTGAAACTTCCATTGGCTGTAAAATTAGCCCTCAAAATCCAAACACCATCGCCACGGGAGACCGTCTCCATTATCTCCTTGTCATCTGTAGTGGTCGGTGAATTTTCTTCGAGAGACCTGTGTGGACGGTCCAAGCAGATATTTTTGGTTCTCCCTCTGAAGTGAAGCGCATGGCTCAGCCCGTTGAATTATCCAGGGGCTGGAGACACTTCCTGTCTGACAGGTGGGTCAGCGTTCACGATGGGCTCCAGCGGGCTATCATTGCTGTGACAGACGGCCACAGACAGACGAGAAGTAGAAGAGTAGACAGAGGCACAGAACACAGAGACAACGAACGACAGGCTCTCTTTCAACAAACTGACAAACCGACACAAAAGTAGCAGTCAGCCCAGAGGCGTTTCTCAGGGCCAGAAAAAAGCTGTATGAAAGAGTTTGACAGCAATAGACAAAGTCATGAAATTTAAAGGGGCCATGTCATATACTTCATCACTTTATTTATTGATTTTTTTAACCTTTTTCTGTTTACTTTAAACCTTTTTTTACTAACTGTACGCGTGTTTTAGTTTTACATGAGCATTTTTTCTTTCTCTGTTTGACCCTTAGAATTTAACAAGTCTTTTTATTTGCTACTGTACCTTTAAGACTCCCATTTACGACATCATAGGTTCGCTATAACACTTAAAGAGAGCTTTCCATTCCTCCAGGTCGGAAACACAGTATACAATGTGCACGCTGCCCTCTTTTATTTTTCAGCCAATCACTGAGCAGTAAAGGCTCATGTGACAAATCACTCTGGACCAATGGGAAAACGACTTCCTGGTTACTGTGACTGCCTATTGAAAACCTGAAAAATGAGTTATGAAACATAACCATGGCTTAACAACTTAGTTTCATCATATCTTTTGCTCTTTTAGGGTCTGTAACGTTAAATCTCTCTATTGCCATCTCTGTTTGAAACATAAATTTGCAAGTTGCTTGTGGGGTTATTTTCATGCATGCACGTTGGACCTGACAGCTTAAATGATAAATTATTATTATAAACTTGCTGTTGTAAATCAGGGTGAGGTAAGGAGACAATTTTGAACACTGAGTTTTGTCCAAAAGTTACAGATTGCAGATTTAACAGATACTTCATCACTAACTGCAATAATGTTAACAAAAAAGAAAATGAGTCATGTTTATTCACAATGGAGAGAATAATAGCTCATAATTTCCTTTCTGTGGCTGTGAACAAACAATTTTCTGTCTTTTACTCTCCTCCTCACAGACAGCTTCTGTCTTCTGTTCAAAGTGGAGCTCAAAGATTTCAGCCATTATCTGAAATAGATATTCAGTCTTATTTTAGCCAGCAAAACATTACTGCAGCCAACAAGAGTTACTGTAGCTTTAAGAGTCTCTGTGTGTGCATTCATTGTGAAATTTAGGAATAATGTTATTTATCTATATTGCTGTGTCATACTTCCACGCGAACACAGATCATGTTTTATATGATTTAGGTCCTGTGACTCATCGCTTTAATTGCTGGTCTGTTTTCTGCCTCGCTGCAGTATGTCCCCACCAACCTTCACACCAAACCTACCGCTCTCGCTAAGTACCGATATTAACAATTTCAAGTTGTGAGAACATTTCCGTAAAGTTTCCATTAAATAACAAAAACGTTATGTTATTTTGACTGCACTATGAACATTCAAAATGTTGAGTTTTTAGATGCTGTAGTAATGCAAGTCTTTGGTTATAAGACAAGTTTTTTTTCAATTCTGTAACGTTTTAAAACGTTGCAATAACGGCTTAAGAGTAAGATTAATGATATAAACGTGTTCTGAGAATGTTCCCTGTTGTTTATCACGTTTGCTCAGTTTGCTCACATCCAGAGGCACTTATGACAGGAGGTGATAGTAATGTTCCTAATTTCTTAAATCACACATAAATCAGATGAATGAGACCGGCGCAACATATGCTCAGAACACTTCTCTGTTTTCCTCAAAAAAGAAACATTTAGCCAGAAACTGATTGTGAGACATAATTAATATAATGTTTGGGACATATATCTTCTGTCTGGAGTTGATGCCTTTGGATTCAGATTCATTTTAGATAATTATAATGTAGCTCACACTCAGACTTGTATTATTTTTTCTGACAGCTAAAAAGAATTTCGTCCATATATGTTTTCATATTACTAATAATCATTAAATGAACGATATTATTACTTTGAGGGTGACATATTTGAAATGAAATGCATTAATATAATTTATTTTTCCAAGTATTACAATTGCTCCTAATGTCTCTTCAATGGGGTCATTTGTAATACACTGACTGCATATATCAAATCTGATATGATGTAGTCTTTCTTATTGTCGGTCTATTACTGATACAGTTATGTAAATGTTTGCACACATAAATGTTTCTGTGTAGTCTAGTAGTCTGTGAGTTATGAAGCAAGACGTCCCCATTTGCTCGTACAAAATACAGAGTGTTCTTCTGAAGTTTGTCATTTTTATTGGCGTGAAGCGTTCGAGGAAAACATCGCAAGTGTACTGTGGGTCAAGGACTTGAATTGTGTTTTTAAAATAGAGGTTTATGTTTTGTGAACACCATCTATCTAACAATCTTAAAATCACTGTACTCATATGCGATTTCCACTCGTAATGTAGCTTTGTAATCTTGGCTCGTTGGTTCTTAGGGAAAAATGTTTAATGCTCTCTCGCTCTCTGTCTCTCTCTCTCTCTCTCCGTGTCTTTGTAAGCTTCATGAATTAATGTAAATATGCTAGGCACGTACCAAGCAAACAGACAATGTTCTCAGAATGTTGGCTAACATTCTCTAAAAGCTCTCTCAAAGTTATCAAAAGAACATTAGTAGAACAGTTAGATTGTTTATAGACAGTTAATAGATTGTTTTTTAAAAATTTATTTGCAGCATAAGTAATGGACCATTTAAAAACATTCCAGAATTTACAAAAATTAAATAATGTTCTTATATCAACATAATCAATAACGTTAATGCAAAATCCAAACATGATGTTTAGAATTTTCAAAATAACATTTAATGTTTTAATGTTTGTTACTAGAAGTAAACGTTCCTACAATCTGAAATTGTTCGCTGGGTATGAATAGAGCTGAGGTGTGTGGAAGGTTTGGAAAATGCAGGTGTTGTCCTCACAAAGTTTTTGTTTTGTTATTGTATGAAAAAGAACAGCATGTTTTGTCCTCGTTTGTGTTCTAAACAAGTTGTCAATGACATGAGAGTGATGTTAAAATACATTCCATTGCTAATCAGTGTTTCTCAATCAGCCTTAGCAAACTTCCAAGAGGCCTCAGCATGACTTGTAATGATTTAAAACAAGACAAAACAAGCATTCAATTAAGCTAAAACAACTACAAACAAGACATTCCATAGTGTTTGATTATTGTATAGCAAATGTACATCTTCTAGTAATGCCAAACTCCGGAGAATTTTATTGGATAGACATTGTGAGGGGGGTTTTTTGGGGGACAAAGGGGGATGGTCAAATTGAACTAAAAAAAAGTTGAGATTCACTGTTCTAGATCAATATGCAAAGACAAGTAAGTTCACAAGTAAGTTCACAAGTAAGTGGTATTCTGATTCCCCTAAAAATTCGTTAACACTATCAAAACATTTGAGTTGAACATTCGGCCCAACCAATAGCATCCATTCAGGCTGTTTAACTGACCAATGGCAGATGTGTAAAGCGTTCAGGAGACTGTTTGAATAAAAACGAATGGAAGCAGTTTGATGATGTTAATGGTGCAGAGATGACACACTTTACCTTTAACCTCTGGAGCTTCAGACCGATCGACCGTTCTGCTCCAAACATCCATTAATTCTGAACACTAGCACACCCCGTGAATCTCCACACACATTTTATTTTTAGCTCTGCCTCGTAAGTTTTACGACACACTATAACAAAACAGAAAGAAAGAATAAACGTTGAGGGATGTCAGGAGACAAAAGCCAGACAGCCGCCTCAAGGGCTGCTCATCCCCAGCTAACAGTTTTAGGTTATAAGAACGTTTCCCTAATGTTATAATGAAGTCATTCAACAAAGTTCTAGGAACTTTCGAAACGTCCATTTTTTAGACTTTTGTATTAACGTTATTGCTTGTTCATACGAACGTTATTCAAACATTTGTTTTTCATTCTGTAACGTTTTCTAAATGTCCTATCACTACTACAGTACTTCAACATAACATTGTTGATATATGACGTTTACAAACGTTCAAATAATGTTATTGCCGGATCCTTTTGAATAACTTTGAGAGAACTTTTAGAGAGGATGTTTAGCCAGTGTTTCCTGTTAGCTGGGTCAGCAGACAGCAGTTTTACCTCGAAGCGAATATATCTTTCTGTCAGGTGTGTTTTTTCTCTTTCGCCCGTCGTCTTTGATTCAGACGTACTTCCTGTGGTTCTGGCCAAGTGCCTCATTAAGCTGAAACGCTTCTAGTCAACCTTTGGAAACACCTCTCATATTAAACCTCTGCCAAAGTCACTCTCCTCCGCAAAGCATGCGGTGTGCAAAGCGCCGCGCATCACATTAATCTCACACGCTGACTAATATGGCATTACTCCAGCCTGACGTGAGGCTTCGTCTCTCTTGCGCTCACTTCAGTCTGAGAGTAAGTTCTACCTGTTTAGAAAACGATCAGTACCCCTCGGTAAGCACATTTAAAGCTAATTGTGAGAGAAGGTCAAAAGTTCTGTTATGAGTTTAAGATCGAAACACTGAGTTTAAATCAGCACCGCCTTTTGCGTCTGACTTTGACTGTACTGGTGAAAAGTGCACAGAGCAGCCAAGAGTCGCTCGCTTAGACAGGAAGAGACTCGTGTAAATGTACAAAGAGATCAATCACATGTTTTTAAGGGCTGTTTAGGAGGAAGTTAAGCTGAAGTAGCTGATAGCACAATTAAGAGTGTGGAAATGTTTATTTTCATAATGATATTTAATATGTTAATATTACATTTTAAAGTTTGTTAACATTAGTTAAAGGCAGGTGATCTTTTCCCCAAAAACATTTTTTCATGTTTTTCACACTTGTTTTCTGTGGAAGACGCAGGACTATAAAATGCTCATCCAATCATTGCAATGATAGGATGTCCTTCTTGCCTGTCAAACTATGTATGTGTTCATGTGTTGGAGGAGGCGTGGCTTTGGGGAGCGCTCGGAGGGGAGGGCGGGATCTTGTGCATTCAAAGCTAGCTTACTACTGCTAGCCTGTCTGAAATTGCCTACCCTACCTTTAACTATAAATGAGGGATATTTCTACAGAACTTACTAATCGAATGTTAATTGCAGCATTTTTAACATTTTTAAAAATACAAAAATTGGTTAGTATTAGTTAACGTTCTCAAGGGATTGTGGCAGCAGTACTTCATCACACGATGGAGAAGAACTTTATAACTGGGTCTTTATCCAGACATGCGCTGTAGTTCAGCACACTTTTGGTGTTTTAAACAGCCCGTTCGCATTAGATTCAAGGCTCTGATGTTTGCCTTCAAGGCAACTACTGGAACTGCACCTCCCTACCTACTCTCACTCCTTCGCACTTATGTGCC
>JAZGTI010011101.1:0-16988 GCA_036877585.1 Botia kubotai
ACTTCATATGTAAACTTCATAAGTAAACTTCATATGTAAATGAGTGTCTTAATCATGTTGCTGTTGCCCTCTGCATTCAACGATTGTACCAGTTAACGTGGCTTTCCCTTCACATTGTTACTAAATCACGGCACACTGTGGTAAAATCATGGTAATGCACAACCTTTTTGTTTTATGCTAAGGTACATCTTTAATTTTACAATATAAAATTGAAGATGAGGTCTCAAACAATAAACAATGTACTCACAAAACACAGTCAAAGAGCTCCAGCGAGTAAAACAAAGAGATTTGTCAGAATTACCATTGGTGAGATTCTTCACTTCAGTCTTGACACTGGTTCAGCTAACAGACTCTACACTTATATCACATCATTAGATAAAACCGGTCATGTAATGAATGGAGTTATACAATGAGATTCAAACTGCCCCCGTGTGGCAGGACTCAACATGTACACTTTATGCAAGGGTTACAAAACAGCTGTAATGTGTGTGTGTGTGTGTGAAGTTGTATTCGCCATTAACCACCAAAGCTCAGGTTTATTCAAATAACAACTACAGCGTGTCCACACCATCAATGTCAAAACATCATTGGTTCTTGTGTAGTAACCAAACAGGATACACCGAATTTGAATTCTAAGTTCTTACAGTGATTGTTTGTGTTTTTACTAAACAATATGCAGCTTGTGAATCACAAGATCAAATAATGATAGTATAATAAATAATGACAGTATTTGACAGTTTTGATTTCTGAAATACTGTCTCTTTAACCAGTGCTGATATGTGCGCAGTCGCTCTGAAGCCAGCTGGCAGTAGTCTCACTTCATCAAAGAAGTCAGAGTGTTTTATGCTGTTCGCTGCCCCTGCCGTGCTGAGCACAAAGCTGCTGCTTGTGTAACAGCGCCAGAGCGCACGGGACACACAAACAAGTGTGTGTGTGTGAGTGTTTGTGTAACATTCATATTTTGCTCTCACACTCTGCCACTCATGAAGGCTTTGCTCATACACGCTCCTCATTCAGTCACTAAAAGCTTTTTTTTTAAAAACTATTACATGTCGGCGCCGAATGATTAAGTGTACAGTATTTTTAAAAGATATGAAAGTGACAACAACAAAGTTATAAAGGTTCAAAGGCATAAAAAGTTAAATTCAAGCTACAGCAGTCAGTAAGACAGCAATGGTCGGCATCCAAAACATATAGCCATTGCTCGTGAAAAAAGTGAAAGAAAGTGAGAAGACAGTGTTATCCAAGAAGGACAGAATCTCAGTATCACATAAGTGTCACAAAGTATCACATGAAGGTAGGAACATGAGGTGACCTGAAACTCAAACAGCTTGTGCTTTAAGGTGGACTGTGATATTAAAGACCTAAATCATGTGATTTTACTTTGTGATATTGTAAGTTCTATGTATTGATTTAATTTAGACATGAATGTATGACATCATATGGTCAGGGCGGCTAACTGGTAAATTGTTACATGTTCATCACTGATGGAACTTCTAAGCACATCAAATACACAAATATGTGTCAGTGTTTCGACATTATGTGATAAAACCTGTTTAGCAAACATTTGTTGACCCACATGAGTAAAACGCAGTAAATGTCTTCTCTGATGACAATCAGACACATGCACTGTCTATTTAATAACATCTTAAATGTAGAGGACAGAAAGTTAACTGGTTGGAGGTCAGCGATATGATGTCTGAATTTCTTACACTCGACTTACACACCCTCAGCTGACACTACAACCCAAACTCTCAAAAGTGAATACAAACCAATTCTGGCCTATTTACACTTACATTTAAACGCTGATATTTTTGGATCATAGTTTGGTTTATTAAAATACTTAAAATAAAATGTGTTTTTGGGAGGTTATGTCAGAAAGTGTTGCCAAGTCAATCTATAGTTAATATAAAAAGCAAAAAGTGATTCCAGACCTCTGTGGGGGGGAGAAAGAGACCCCTGTGCAAACATTACAGGAATGTAAAATCAAACACACAGAGGTGCAGCAAAACACCTTACAAACTTACTGAGACAACTTACAGGGGAAGAGCATTAATGACCAGCATTCCAAAAATATTTGTAGTTTTAAAACATAAAACGGCATTTATATGTTATTATAATATTTTACCCAAAAATGATCATTTACTTTACCTCGTGTTGTTTAAACTCAATGTCTTTCTTTGATCTTCTGCAACAAAACGCAGATTTTTAAGTATAATGCAAATGGATGGTGACCACCTTCTCAGGTTTCAGAAGGATGCAAAAACTTATTAAAACAGCTCCACGTAACTCGTGCTGTATATCTCAAATGTCCTGAAGGCATATAATAGATTTGGGAACAATAGAATAAAATTTAATCTGCTATTTGACGAAGTTCATATTTATCATACTTCTGTGGTTGGCATTTTCTGAAGAACGCTGTTGATATCGACACCCAAACAGCTGGCACATTTTGTCTCCCATTTACGAAGCCAGGACTTTTTGTAAACACAATATTTTTAAAGCACATACAGAGCAGACATCTAGCAAATATTCGTAACATTGTTTTGAAAAAGATTTTAATTTGCAACAGCATTTCTCAGAAATCTCTTACTAAACATTTAATACTTTCTGTTGTTTTCTACCTGATGATTCAGGGTATTCCAGCATTGTGTGAGCAGCTTGCGTGCTTTAATAAAAGCAAACAAATCTGCTCTTTTACACAAAGTAGTTCACATAAATGTAACAATTGTAAATGTATGTAAATGTTAAAGGTAAAATTGCTTATTTGGATATTAATATATATAAACAGAAATGCAAAACCTTCCAGAATGTGAAATATAGCAACATTCAGTCTGATTTCCTGATTTATATAATTTTGCCTCTGAAGTAACTGTGTCTTGTAAGGATGATCAGAAGGATGATTAGCACAATGTTTTTACAAACTTTTTACAGTGTATCAGATATAGACACTACAAGGTGTGAGAACAGAAAGATAAGCAGAAGGTAAGAGAGAGAGAGGGAGCAGAGGGAGGGAGAGAGCGAGGGAGGGAGGGAGGAATATTTGAGATGGAGCTCTGTGTGAGCTGCTGTAGGGGAAAGGTGTGTCTGGAGAGCAGACAGAGGGGAGCTTTGTATACCTCTCACACAGGTCAGTTCCCTCCCTCTCCTGCTCCTGTACTCTCTCTCTCTCTCTTTCTCCCGCTGTCAGCCTTCCCTCTCTCTTTGGGTCTGGATGCACAGAGCTCCTCTGCAAGCTGTGTATGATGCTGTCACTACTGTGCTGTGTCCTGCTGCTCCTTCTGAGTCAGGTAAGAGTCACTGATTCCATTCTCTACTCACAAACAATGCTGGACTAGCCAACAGGTTCTTGTCTGTCTATGAGCTACTGTGTATCAGCTGACCTATGATATACAGCAGTCATACTCTGGTAATACAGGAACTGAAGTAACCAAACTGACTGAGTTTCTGTAAATGTAAAATATTATTATTTATAAAAACAATGGAATTTTGTACAGTTTAATGCAGTTCTGTTAGCTTTGAGGCCAGCTTTGTTACTGTGTTACTGTGTATCTTAAAGTTGACAGCATAAAGTTATAGCAGATTTGTTCTGGCTAAACCACCAAAATCTTGATGACTCATCTTGCACTCATGGGCATGTCCAATGTTTCGGCAAATAAAATGCTCTCTAGAACAAAAATGTCCCTCCCCCTAATAGCACCTGCCAATGGAAGCAGCAAATCATTGTTCATGACTATGACATAATCTAAATATGTTGTTTAATTCAGAATAAAGGACAAGCACTTTGAAACGTTTCGATAAGCCATTTCATGCGCTGTAATAATAATTCGGCAACCTACTACGAGCATATTTTAAGTTCAACTATTCAGACCTGAAATACACCTACGATTATATTAAAATTAATTCTCACGACAAAAGTTTTCATAGTCAACTACCTTTAGTTATTTCTGGTTATGTTGAAAATATAGGCTAGTTATTTTATAATAACTAAGTCTAAGTCAAGCAATTATTTAAACAATTTGTGTTGAACGGCCATTAATGACTAGACTTCTTGCTATAAATGACTAGAATAGACCTTATCCCACAACGCACACTTATCACACAAACACTTATCACACAAACACTTATCCCACAAACACACAAACACTTATCACACACAAACACTTATGACACACACACACAAACACTTATATCACAACGCACAAACACTTATCACACAAACACTTATCCCACAAACACACAAACACTTATCCCACAAACACACAAACACTTATCACACAAACACGTATCACACAAACACTTATCACACACACACAAACACTTATCCCACAAACACTTATTACACAAACACACAAACACTTATCACACACACACAAACACTTATCCCACAAACACTTATTACACAAACACACAAACACTTATCACACACACACACAAACACTTATCACATAAACACACAAACACTTATCACACACACACACAAACACTTATCACATAAACACACAAACACTTWTCYCACAAACACTTATCACACACAAACACTTATTAAACAAACACTTATCCCACACACACTTATCTCACAAACACTTATCACACAAACACTTATCAAACAAACACATATCACACAAACACTTATCACGCACAAAAACTTATCACACACAAACACTTATCACACACACACTTATCAAACAAACACTTATCCCACAAACACTTATCACACAAACACTTATCAAACAAACACATATCACACACAAACACTTATTACACAAACACTTATCACACACACACTTATCAAACAAACACTTATCCCACAAACACTTAACACACAAACACTTATCACACAAACACTTATCAAACAAACACATATCACACACAAACACTTATCACACACTTATCAAACAAACACTTATCCCACAAACACTTATCACACTTATCACACAAACACTTATTACACAAACACTTATCACACAAACACACAAACACTTATCACACACACACTTATCAAACAAACACTTATCACACACACACAAACACTTATCACACACACACTTATCAAACAAAAACTTATCCCACAAACACTTATCACACTTATCACACTTATCACACAAACACTTATCACACAAAACTCAATCATGGTGACAATGAACAAACATTAGGGAAACAACTGAACTCTAAACCAAACAATAGGCAACTACCAGTGACAACAGCAAAAGACATCGTGACAACATTTTTCAGTTGAATGAAAATGGCAGTGATGTAACAGTGAGGTATAAACTCTTGCCTGTTCATGAGATTCTGTGAACAGAGAGATGTTGGTCCAGTGAACGTGGACAGAGATGTTTTTTGTAAGTGTACTTTGCTAGTTAAGTTCTGGTTAGTATTCTGCTCTCACAGAATGACTCACTCTGTAAATTTGACATAAAGACTTCAGATTTTTGTGGTGACCTCTGGTGACCCCAGAAGCATTTGTGGGTCATTAAAGACGAACCATCCAGTTCAGAGAACAGCCTTTGTCTTACAATACAGACCTCATGCTGTGTCATCATAGCCAAACAATTTGAAGAAATGAGAAACTACAATAGAGGGAGAGATAATTCATGACTAAAATAAAAAACAAAACAAACAACAGAGTATTCCCAAACATCTGTTTAAAAAATATTAAAGTGCTTTTAACCATTTTCAAAACAGGATAGTAATGTATTAAATAACAGTATTATTTCAGTAGATATGAATGTACAAATGCTGTGACAGGTTAAAGGTGTTTTTTGTGACTATGATGAAACACTTTCCTCTATATTCCTGTAAGTGCCAGTGTAGGTTCAGCTATTTGAACAGTGTCAACTCTGTTCTCTCTGGTGTGTCTCTCTGTGGCACTATCAAAACATTGCTCTGTTTGTTTTAACAACTCCAGCAGCCTGATATAGCAACATCAGCTCGACCAAAGGTGTGGTTTCAGGGTGGTACTCTCAAATCAACCTATGGCAGATGAGAAGAGTGACGAAAACCAGTTTGAAAATAATTAATTGATGGCATTAATGGCACTAGCAGGGCAGAAATTAAACAACAAACAAACAACATGTTTTTGTGTGCGTACTGATGTCTTTCAGATGGTGTTACCACCTGTCACAGTAACACCACACAACTGTTTGTTTGGTAATGGTTACGTATACCCATTAATCTTTGAAAGAATAACAGTAAACTACCACCAAAGTGATGTAAATAAACTGAACTCACATCTGTTTAAAGCAGTTAGTGTAGAATCATCTGCTTTCTCCAGAAAGACTCGACTTCAGTGTAGGACGGATGGCAGCCACTTCAGAAGCCCCAGTGAAAGTCTTGCCTTCTATATGTGTCAGATATTTGCCGCCTGCAGACAGAGTAAACACTCTTAAGGAAAGTTGATGTTTTTCTGCTGGACTGCTGTAACAGTGGAGCAGTCAGTAAAGCGGTATAAAGGAGCTGTTTGTAGACATTCAGATCTGTTTTTTCACCTGCTATAGGACAAGCCTGTGGATTTGCTGCTATACTCACTAAACTGGCAGAAAAGTACACTAACACAGTATTGAGTACTTAGGGTGAGAGAAACCAGTTCTTCAACAAAAAACAGCCACCTTCAGTATTGCTTTTCTGTGTGATTTCTGTACAAGTCTTCTGTGAATGATGACATTAACCAAACCACAGTCCCCCAAGAGAGCAACATGTGTCTGTGTGGTGAAAGAATGTGTGTGATAAGTGTTTACACACAACATCTGTAGTCGCAATTATAAGCATGTTTGCTGTATTCAGGGTGCTGACGCTCAGCAGAAGCAGCGAGGAGGGACGGGCGTGACAGAAAGGAGGCAGTTTTGTAGCTGGCCGTGTAAATGCGGCGCCCGACAGCCGTGCGCTCCTGGCGTCAGCTCTGTTTTAGACGGCTGCGGGTGCTGCAAAACATGCGCACGGCAGATCGGGGAGTCATGCAACGAGAGGGACATCTGTGACCCGCACAAAAGCATGTACTGCGACTTTTCCAAAGACCAGCCACGCTATGAGGTTGGCATCTGCGCTTGTGAGTGAACATTTTATAAAGTACCCCTGAGTGGAGCTTACACTCCTTTACAGTTACATAAAACGAATGAATAACTTAATAAT
The DNA here is from genome assembly GCA_036877585.1 of Botia kubotai. Taxonomy (NCBI): domain Eukaryota; kingdom Metazoa; phylum Chordata; class Actinopteri; order Cypriniformes; family Botiidae; genus Botia; species Botia kubotai. The sequence goes on from JAZGTI010011101.1 coordinate 7,132, forward strand.
AACTAAAAATTTTAATATTAAAGAAAATAGTTTACCCAAAAATGTAAATTCTGTCATTATGGATTTACCCTCATGGAAGAGTAGAAGGAGAGAAAGAGTGGTATGATGTTTTTCAGACATGATGGGGGTGGGCTGTGATCTGAACGGGGCTCACTATGATAATGGACAAGCCTTCCAGCCCAGTCCTCTCTACAAGTGCACCTGCCTGGCTGGAGCCATTGGCTGCTCTCCTGCCTTCATCCAGAGGCCTGCAGGGATGCTGAGTGCCACGGGTCACCACGGCAACACACCAGCGGGTCTCAAGAACAACCAAAACCTCAAACATCAGCAGGACACCACTTACATGTCAGGTGAGCATGCAACAGTCATGTTAGGTTGAGATATCACTGCTTCATCACTGCTTCATCACCCAGTCAGTCTCATTTTACACCGGCAGAATAACAAATCGTGCACTGATGAATTACACACGGAACATAGGAAAGTTATTACGTTTTTTTATGCTGAATGAAAGGAATGTTATAGGTTAAATACAATGAATAAATATAATGAATAGTCCTGCTCTCTTAACTGAACGGTCTGGATCAGTCTCAGCCTGCTGCCTTCCTTACAGCTTAATACTTGAAACTACTAATCCTGAACATGGAATTTCTGATTATGTCCCACACAATTGTTTGGTCATGTGCAGCTGTTACCTGATTTGCATGATTCCAACAGTGAATCAGTCATTAAAACAACTCTATCAGTGGGTGGAATGTATTCTTAGTGAAGTCCCCCACTGTGGTGAGCTCAGAAACAGAGGCCTGAGCTGAGGGCAGATGTGTGGATGTGTACTGTGAGATGACAGTGCTTTGTGACTGTAACACTGAAAGCTTACAGGGATCCTCCCTTAGCCTGGAAGAAGAACTGCTTGGTGCAGACCACACCCTGGTCACCCTGTTCTCGCACCTGCGACATTGGCATCTCTGTACGGGTCAACAACGACAATAGCAAGTGTGAGATGAGGAAAGAGCGCCGACTGTGTCTTCTTAGACCGTGTGAGAAGAAAACTCTGAAAGGTCTGAAGGTAGGACAACCATCCTGCTGGTTTATGAGACACTGGGTGCAGAAAACTATAAAGAAAACTAATTAAGATTAATTAGTAATAACTTAATAGATCATGCAAACATGAAAATTCAAGAACAGATCATACGAAAATTCTGTCATTATTTACTTACCCCTTATGTTCTGGCATATTTTATGCTATTTTGGTAAAGTAAAGATTAATGATTAGACTTCAGTTTTGGTTTAATGGTGAGACAGAAGACCGATAAAAATCAAGTCATACAGGTTTGGTGCAATATAGGGGTGACATGACTACAACATGTTATTTTGAAAGAGAAACTGAGTTTCCAGTTGATTAAAAATAGCAACAACAGCACAGAACAGTGAAGTTAGTTTTGAGAAAGTTCTGGCATCATTTGTTTGCAGAAGATCTTTTAAATGATATTTTCTATTGCAGTAACATTGAAGTGTTTTTCAGTAAATGAGCAGATGAAGAGCAGAGAGGCTCTGGGGCGTTATGAAATCATCAGATGGTTTGAAAGAAACTGATATGTGGAACTGATATCTATTATTGTTTAGCTGAGAGAAAGAGAGGAATGAGAGCAGGGTTTGTCTAAAGAAAGAGAAACAGTAATGACCTTTAGTGTCGGGTGTCAATGCTGAAGATAAACATGACCCAGTTTCCATGAAAACAAACGGTCAAGAACAAGCGTGTGTGGGTCTGATATGATCATATTAAAAACATCATAACCTGATGTTAATAGACACATTCCACAAACAGGGTATCATTTGATGTCCCGTTTAAAGCATTCAACTCTTTTTCTCATGAGAATTGGATCCCTGACAAGTAAAATAATCTACCAGTAACTTAAATACCAGTACCAGTAACTTAAAAAAATACCAGTAACTTAAAACCAACAACCCTTCACTGTCCATTTTGTGAGAAAGAAAAGGACTTTTAATAGTTCCAATAATTTTCCAGTCGTTTCAGACCCTATTTTGTTTCCTATTCATTGTTCCTTAGTGCCAATTGAGTACATTCTCTCCATGTACAGATGCCCAAAGGAAAGACCTGCAGGCCGAAATTCCAGGCCAGCAAGGCTGAGAAGCTGTCTCTGTCGGGCTGTACCAGTGTTAAGAAATACCGGCCGACGTACTGCGGCGTCTGCACAGACAAGCGCTGCTGCATTCCCAACAAGAGCAGAATGGTCAATATAGCGTTCCACTGCAAAGGAGGAAGCAACATCCGCTGGAAGATGCAGTGGATCACTTCCTGTGTGTGTCAGAGGAAGTGTAACAATCCTGACGACATGTTCTCGGAACTACACTTAATGTAAAACACAAACACACACAGGGGGTCACACCGAATGTCTGCTATAGATGTGCACAATTAAGGCCAGTAACAACTTATACGCAAACACAGACGGGTTACAGATCGACACAATACAATGCAAAGGAGCAGGTCCCAAAACGTTTAAGAAACATTTTTATATCTGGAATGATATTAGGTCAATGAGAGAATGTTCATTTTTGGGACAAATATTCCTTTAAAGAGGCAACAGTTACCCGCAGATTCATTTGAAAGATTAAATGGAACCTGTACTTGTGTTGTATTTGACACATTTCAGAATGCAATAACCAGGCTGGAACCGCTAGACAGGCATGCGTTCACATACTTGCGGCCCAAGTTTTGGGCCCAAACAAACTCTACACCAAAATTAACAAACTGATCATCTGCTTTACAGTTACTGTTTGAAACAGATCAAGTAAAGAAGGGGTGAGACGCTTAAAGATGTTAAACTCCTTAAGGGTGAACCTCTTAATTTGCTTTTTGTCTCCACAAAACAGTTTTTTTACATATCAGACATTGTCTCTGGATCATGTATATCAGATTCTGTCACATGATCTCAGTCACATGACTCTCCTGGGTGTGAAGAACCGGCAGCTGGTTCCCACAGATGATGTGAAAAGAAATTGCTGTGTTTTTAAATTGAACTTCTGTAGTTTAGTAAACTGGCCATAACAAACCAGGGACATTTCTTGGGACGATGCATTAGTTGGTGTAAGACTGTTTGGGTTGTTTGTACGTGTTTCTATCTGACTGTAGCATTCATCTGTATCATGAGGGTCATGTAAGCTACCCATACTCCTCAGCACTCATGTCGCCTCAAATGGCCAAATCTGATTGGCTGATTGACTTCCTGATTTCTAATATAGGATACGTTGTTTATTGTAGTGATGTCAGAAGCATATTTCAAGTTGAAATTTCTTGTGCTACTGTGCCATACTTTGACTGGCTGAAATTTCAGCTGCTACACAATAAAATGTTTACACATACAGTGTTTATGATGAGCTTCCTGACTAACTGTACTGTTGGACATTAACATTAAATGATAAAGTGGCCCATTTCTAGTTTTAATGAATCATAACAACCTGTGAATCTGTATTTTTCCTTTATTGAAAACTCAAAATTCAAGCGTTGCCGGTTGTGTGCAATTTTCACATTACTAAACTTCTTCATCTGCTATTGGTGGGACAAAATACTGACCCTGCCTCTAAACTGGTTAGGAGGCTCAAACATATTTCTGAAAGCTCACAAGTGTTCACATTGTGAATGTGATTTCTGTGGGTGTAGATCGTTCCTCTCAACCAATCAGGTTCAGAAGGCAGGTGTGGGGTTAATGTTAGGGCTTGTACTTCATTCTTTATGTGTTTGAACATCCAAATAATTTACACACTTCACACTAGAAGGTCTACTGCAAGAGACGTTTTACACCAGGAACACTTTGAACATAAATATGTGATTCATCATTCAAAATACAGTTAATTTAACAAACACACAGAAACATTTGATCACTTTTTCCAGCACACATACACCGTCAGGTGGCGATGAAGAGTCGGGGAGCATTGGGCATGAGAGGGCTTTCCAGGTGTGTGTATTCCTCTATCAGAGATGACAGGCTTGACAGGGCCTCACTAAATCCAGCCGACTCCATGCCGTCCACTGCTAGATAGTGATGCAGGTGAGCCTGGGGGAGGTGTGACAAACGCCATCAACATATTTCTGCTTCTCAGTATGAGTGTACGTGCACTGAAAGGTCTGGTACACACCTTCCTTCGGTAGAGCTTCACAAAACGCTCCCTCAGCTCACTGAAGGTGGACTTCACACAAGTGTTGTTGGCCAAGGCCAAAAGAGAGTGTGAGTGACCCACAGGAGGGACAGAACACAGGCTGGTCTTCCACCCTTCCTGATTCCACGGCACGAAAGGCAGGTGGGGCTTTAAACTAAGACACGAAAATAAGAACAAACAATTCAACTCAAGGAAATAATTATGCATGAACGTCCTCTTCAGGTCCAGAGATCAACAGTGGTACATCAACAGCTCTGCCATGCATATCAGTTTTTGCTCTTTACTATAGCAGGTGTTTGTATGTTAAAACACTCAGACACACATACGACAGGAGGTGCATTCATAAACAGCTGAGGGGAGTGTAACCCAAAATGGAACTTGTGACACAAGACCAAAGACCTCAGTATGTACGACACCTGTAGAGGCCTACAATTAAAAGGAAAAGCTCAACGTGTCTTGTGTGAACAGGCCCCAAGTCATACAGATGTAGATTGTTTGACACGCTTTAGCGGCTTCATGAGAAATAACAGAATTTGCAAACCTGCATATCATTACTTAGAGCAGATGATGCAGAATAAGTGTTAAACATGCTGGACAAAATAGACAAAAAGAAGACCAACCGCTCAATGTTCCTGCGCAGGTCAGACAGCTGAACGTTTCCACGCAGCATGAGAGCACAAGCCAGATACAGGTTGTGTTTAGGGTCAGCTCTGATCAGCTGATGTTCTTTACTGAAAGCATCGGAGAACATCTGGTCCAGCCTACAGCAGAAAGCAGAGAGATCAATCAGGCCCTGAGAACACTATAGTAACTGTTATAATCCATGCTGCCTGTACTGGACCACCTAATGCAGCAATTCCAGTTAACAGTCATTAAATTCATCATTCAGCTGTAAACATGTGGCAGCAGACCTGCGTGATGGTACATTCACATCCGCAAGCGTATAGAGAGGCGTGAGACTGGACACCAGATAGTGAAGCCGTGGAAATGGCACCAGGTTCATGGCGATCTCATTCAGGTCCATGTTGAGAGAGCCCTCAAACCGTGCTGAACTGCAGGAGATGAAATCAAAGTCATGAAAGTCATGAAATTAAATACATGAAAGTATTGTTTCTTGTCTTCAGAATGTTCCTCTGCTCTGCCCTGTCACTTATCACTTCCATGATAGTCAAAACAAAAATTAAAATTAAATTAAAATATATTATTTACTTCAATTATATATAATAATATATATATGAGGTGCAAGGTAGAAGAAAGAAAGAATTCGTCTCTGTATGAATTCTGTATGTTTTCATGACACTTTTTATAAAATCTGCCCTTTAACCCTTTAACTTCAGACTAGATTCTAGAGTTTTTCTAGAGTTTTCAGCATATCATTTGGTACCTGGTAATATTAAGCAGCAGGTTGGCCACAATGTTGTTCATGGCATCAAACGGCTTCTCAACCTTCATCACCCCACCCTGTCCAGAGATGACGGTAGAGTTCTGCTTGATGACACAGCCCGGCTTACCCGTGTGGGACATGTGCTGTATCTTACCAACAATATCCACCAGAGACTACAAAAGAAAGGTCAAGGAAAAACAAAGATCTTTAACCCCTTTAATTCCACACTCACTACATGCTTTTTACTCCTTGTATAGCCAAACAAACAAACTGCATGTCTTCCTATAGCAGAATTCTGAATGTGTTTGAATACATTTGAAATGAGGGGAAGCATACCTGGTTATCGACAGGCAGGACACAGTCTGCATGCTCTGTGAGTTCTTTCATAGCCAGGACGCTGTTGTAAGGAGAGGTGATGACATCATCCTCTGCAGTGGGGTAGACAGAGGTCACTATGCGACAGACCTCTGGGAACTCCTCTTCCAGAAGCTTCAACACAAATGTGCCCAAACCAGACCCGGTCCCTAAACACACAAATGTGCTCTTAAATACCAGTCACATGACATGAGTAAGGTGGTGCGTGTGGGACAGCAGCTCACCTCCACCCATGGAGTGAATGAGGAAGAAGCACTGAAGGCAATCACAGTCTTCCGCAGCCCTGCGGACCTGATCCACAATCTGCTCTCTGTAGGTTGAGCCGTACGTGTGGTGCCCGACTGCCCTAAAGCACAGAAACAGCCTTACTGCCAAGTGTGTGCTATACAGAAATGAACTCAAATAATATAGATACACAGATACACAACACAGGCAAACATGTGACTGGTCAGAGACTGTGTATGGCCTCAGTTTTACTAGATGCTGCGTCACTCTCACCAGTTATTCCCTGAACCAGAGACGTCGCTGATCAGCTGTGTGCTGCTGAAGAGCTGACGCAGTGGCCCCTGCAGAATCTCTCCCAGCACCCCCTCCTCCATGTCCACCAAGACCGCCTGTGCACACACATGCATGCGCGTGCACACATGCATGCACACACACACACACACACTAGCTAATAACCAGACGCACATTTTTTTTCCAATATCAAGATGTTGTATTAGTTATAATATATAGTAGAACTAATTCATCATACATACATACGAACATACATTCATCACATAGGCCTCGCCGTATTATGGATAAACATGTACAAGTACAAATATTCAATCTAGTCCTAACAAAAGTTGCATGTATGCATCTGAAAATGTGCATGTCACCCTGAAGAACATTTATCTGTTATTATGATACGCATTTTGACACGTATCTATATACTGTATATCTACTCATTGTACATCCACACTGTTCATTTGGCTACAGTTCATCAGGGTCTTGTCTAATGTCCAGCAAGATGCCTACCCTGGCTTTCAGAGCTGTGATCCTGCTTCCTGTACAGTTTGCTACAGCAGCTCTCCTACAAACACATGACAGAAGTAATGAGTGTTGCTGTAAATGTATCCTCACATGGATCTGTGAGGAGGGGAGGTGTCGGCCAACTGAACATTAATAAAAAGTTAGGTATATTACGTTGGATCAACGTTTCTGAAGAAGCTGCTCAGGGCCTCATCATAAACCGCTTTCTGCCGAGACAAACAGTGAGATTAATGAAGGCAATAATAATAATGTTAATAATAATAATGTTAATAATGTTTCTATCCGACAGCAGAGCACAGCACGTGCTGGGAGAGAAATATTACAAACACACACAGACTGTTTTTCCCACACACATTTATGGTGCAATAACCGATAAAACAGTGAGAAAGAGGGGCTTTGTTGTGAATCACAATGAACTTGATTTTGATTTTTATCATTAGATCACTTCAAACTCTGTAACATACATAGTTTTAGGAAAAGCCACACAAACTTTTAAACAGTGATTTATGTTAACGTGCAATACGTCACTTGATTGACGTGCGCGTGTTCCCTGAGCGCGAGGTCCCAGAAGCGGCAGCCCACCTGATTCCCGCACTGACCGACTGCGCCAAAACAACACACACAACACCGACACGTGGTCAAGTATTATACACAGTATTTTTATCAATATATCTATCCGGAATACATGTGTAATATATTTAGCTGTTGCAACATTAGCCGGAAACTGAAAATGAAAGAGTAACTCTTACCTTGGACAACTATGGACTGTGTCATCTTTAGAGCTTATAATAATCTAATAAATAAACGTATTAAACGTATTAAGTCATGTTTGTCTTCAAGCGTAGAGTTATGGTTTGTTCTTTGAACGTTGCCATAGAAATAGTGGGCGTTTCGCGCCGCAAGTTGAATTTGTCGTGTGTTGATGACGTAAAATGACGTGCGCGAGGAGGTTCGGATGACAACGGTTGTTTTTCTCATCGATTAAATCGCGGCGGTAGATTTACATATGTGGATGTTTTTCTCATCGCTAAATAGTTGTAATAGGTTAAAAACAATTATTTACAGAATAAATGTATTTTAAACAATGTAATGTAGTGTTTGTAAGACTAAGACAACTTAATCAGAAGTGTTTTATGTTTCTAACCTATTATTCTCAAGTCATTTGTTTGCGTTCATGATCTGCTTGGAACTACTATCTAAGTACCAAGTGGCAAATGATGTTAAAGAATCAAATTTAAAATAATTTGATTTAGTAATTGTTTTATAATTATTGTATTAACCCCATATACATATATTAGAAAAGATCAGCTTTATTAAAGACACAGTTTAACAGAAATGAATACGTTTTCAGATAAAGCAGTGAGGAGTAATACAGACAGAATTCTTCTTTTCATGGCTTTGGTGATATTTGGTGCAATTTTGTATAAGATATTCAGTTTTTTTAACTGAACTTTATATATGAAGATTTCGTGTCAAGTTAACATTTTGATTTCAGTGCTCAGGTTTGTTGTACATTATTAATGAAATGTTAATATTGTGATAAAGAAGCTTTAAGTGATACTAAAGAAGCTGTTACAGAGACATTGGCATTGCTGCATTCTTTATTGAAACACAGGCGTTGAGTTCCTCTGTCGTGGAGCTCAGAGTGCCGGTCGCTCAGACAGCAGGACAGGTGCCCACACCCACTGCACCACTGACCAGCGCCGCTTTACTGAAGCTGACAGGAGACTCATTCACTGACAGGTCTCTTATGCAGCCCGTGTAGCCCCTCCTGCTGAGAAGACTGTGGGGTATCATGGAGTCTGCAGAAAGAAAAGCGTTTATTAATCTCTCTTACTCTGAGATTTACAAAGTAAACTGACTAGTCAAACACCTGGAGCATCTTAAACAAACAGCCTCTCGACCTGTAATGAAATTAAGAATGTCTAACTTGTTCTGTGAGGTGTCTACACTGGAGGCATGACAAAAAAGTGTCACTTCCAGTATTGTTAATAATCTCAATAGTTCTGGCTTGCACATGTAGATTAATTAATGCCATTCCAAATATGTCAAAACCTTTGACATAAAAGTTTGACTTAAATCATATGAAAGAATAATGCACAGGCATTCTTTAAAATATCATATTCATTGTCCGACACTTATATCCAAAGTGACATACAGTGAATTTAGGGTTTACGACTTATCAGTACATTTGTTCCCTGGGATTCGAACCCACGACCCACATAGTGCTCTACCAGTTAAGGTAAAGCAACACATTTTAACTATTCCTTTAATCCGTGTGATTATTTATTGAACACAGCGTCTGTATCTTCACTGCAGGATTGCATAATTAACAGTAACAGCCGCATCTCCAAGCGCTTGCCCTAGACACACTCTCTTAATTCTTACATCAGCATTAGTATCAAAAGAAGGCAATTCTGTGTCTTGCTGAGCTGCATGTTTAACCAGAGTAAATGAAAGATCATTTGGAACCTCTACTAGCTTTATTTTTCCTTTTGTTTTGATGTATTAATCGGTGTGTCATTAGTGGTGTGAATGTGTGGGACCGCTGGTGACTGACCTGGACCTCCTCCAATAAACACTGCAGAACTCGTGTTCTGTGCCATCTGACTGACAGGCCCAATAACATGATTCACGTCTGAGTCCACGTCCAGCTGCACCACGTTATCATCTCTGATCACTGCAGAACATCACAGCGCACCAGTGAGGAGCAGAATGAACATTAGAAGGTATTGCTAACATGTGATAAGAATGTGATTTTGGGGTGCATTCTTCACCTGTGATCTTGTGCCAGTTCCCATCACAGATTCCCTGTCTAGGAGACACGTAGGTGGAAAACTCACGAATGCCGTTATTCACCACAACAAGCACCTACAAAACACCAACAAATTTT
>JAZGTI010011102.1:0-16983 GCA_036877585.1 Botia kubotai
ATCACTATTAAGACTATTTGAATAATACAGATACAGCATACAGATTTGAATTCGAAAGCTAAAATGACCGCCAGTTTATGGAATGGCATCGAACTGGTTAACTGCAGGGACCAATAATAGGATTTCAGAATCTCTCCCACAGGTACCACAGCGTATTGATTTATAAAGAGAAGGAGAGAGCCCGCTCATATCAAAATAAATGGAAGAATTCGCCCAACATCACAGCTGTAGGAATGGAAGTCCCACCTCTTGAGCCAATCAGCTTTTTGGTTCTAATGTGTTCTGTTTCTGTAGGATGCACATGGGCCTTAAAATAGATTTTTGTTATTATTTGGGTTAAAAAAATAAATGAATTATAACACACTTGTTGTCTGATTTTATTTCTGATTCGAAATGTAGTTCTGACAAACAATGTTCGAGAGATTAGTCTTTCCCCCATTCTAGCAGATATTGAGCTCTATTTCTATTGTCTGTTGCCTACAAAATAGCCGCCCGGGGGCTTTACTTACATAGATGGTGACAGAATAAACTGACTCACCCTAACATTTTAATGTGCCCGATGCACAACCATTAAATAATGGACAAATTATTTCCTTTCATTTTGTAGTTCATTGAACCAATAATAACAACAAAACAAGGAGACTCAGCAGTTTTCTTCTATCTTTAACACATGCTAGAGATATCCTGCTAGAACAAACTGAACAAACTTTCTGCATTGATTTCTGCCTTATACTTTGAATAAGCATAAAGATATGAGGCTAAAACAATCATTAACATCATTTGACTGGGTGAGCCAATATCCCGGGAAATCATTTTACATCATCCTACACTTGTTAATTGAATGTTTAATTTCTATATAATGCACTATGAATTTGTGTATGAAATGTGCGATATAAATAAACTTGTCTTGCCTAAACAGGCTAGCTTTAAAGAAGAGTAAGCCGAGGATGAGGTGGTTATGCAGTTAAAGAACCAAAGTCTGGAGCTAATCAGGTGTGGCCAGGCTCACTGTTAGCCAGCACAGAAGGAAAGCTCGGAGAACACGCTTATACCTTTTCACCTTTCCTGTAGGGACACGGATTCAGACCCAAAAGCGATAGATCCCAGCCCAACCTTTGCCTGCATCTGCAGGGTATTAACTGCGTTTTGTGATGGTGATGGCCTGCCGTGATGACTAATCCCTGCATTCTTTCATATAATTGTTACTCATAATCCTTAGGATTTTGAATGGCACATGAAGATTTACGCTCTGCTAAAAGCGACCTGCTGTGTTGGGGGAAATGGACCCTGTCTTTCCTGTCTAGGCCCTTAATTTATTTTGTAAATGTTGTGCCATCAGAGTGCTGGCAGGCGGGATGGGGTGGTAATAGTCTCGGTCTCAGGCGGTACATCCACAGACCACCCATGGTCAGAATATTGACTGTCTGATGCATACTGCGCACAAAACTGAAAGCACTTGCAATGCTTGTCAAGCTTGATTCTGATTGGCTGTTGATGATGAAAAATGAAATTATGGATTTGCCAAAACTGTGGTTGGTCCGTCTGTGTGTCAATCAGATGACCACTTCCTGTCTAAGTGGGTGGTTCTGGGACAGGTAAAGTTTCCTTTAGTGAGCCACCAAAATGAAGTGGAAGAACACAACTTTACACTCTTTTGCACCTGGGCAGGTTTTTTCCACCTGGGCTTCTCTTTTTCTCTGCTAAGGGGTATTCAGTTTATACCGGAAACATAATCCGTTTTAGACATCATTATAACAATGAACACAAATGAAGACCCTTTTTAATACAACAATCAATGTCTGATTAAATTTGTTAGCTAGCTTAATTATGGAGGTGCTCAGCAGGACTTCTGGTGGCACAAACAACAAGAGATAAAGACAGAGTTTTTTCCTGTTTGACAATGGTTTGGCACATCCTGTTCATACCAATTATTAAGGTCTATTTTCTAATCTACCATCACAGCGTGAACTAGACTAATGATGGCCTGATTTAATTGCAGGTAAATTACAAACTGTGTTTTCTGTCCATTTCAAAAGACAGAGGTTTGGTAGCTGTTTGATAATTGTCTTGTATTTATGCTGATGAACAGATCTGGTTAGACTAGCATGCTTGTTCAGTCTACAGTAGTTTACTGTATATTGGTATTGGTGCTGGTCAAACCTGGTTTGGTAGCTAAACCTGCAAAGCTTAGCTGGTTTGGGAGGTCAACCAGAATTGCCCTTCTATATAAGCTGTTTTACTCAGGTAATCTTTTTATGAACTAATTGCACGATTTCAGTTACAAACTTCAGAAAAACAATACAACCACATTTGTATCTGTAATGCTAATGTGTAATTATACACTCCATTAAACTCAAAAACAATGAAATAGTGACAACTGATCAATTAGTTTACAGCTGTATCGGAGCTTAAAAAACAGACAATAATGAAGTATATCACACCTAATTGGAAAGAAAACATTTCAGGCTATTATTCCATTATTCAATGGTCTAATGGCACCTAACCCAAGCTTTGTGATAAGATACTGTAAGCTCTGCTCCAGTTTACCAGCAATGTGACATTGTTTTCCAAGCCTGTCACATCATTAAAGTCCTTAGCTACACCTAAAACATGCATAGTGTATAATGTAGAGTATGAACTATATAAATTACAGCTCAATGACACTCTACACCGGCATTTAACAAGCGCAAAAAACTTCCCCAAGGTGCAACACCCACTGCACTCTTGAATCACTGCTGTGAATTCTGTGTAGGTGTCAATTCAAGTCTCCATACATTATAATGCGGCAATGACCCAACAAAGAAACGCACAAACAGTAGGAATGTAGCATGACAGCAACTAATAACCTTGGAGGATGTTGAGTTCTGAACATTATAAGACCTCATTATGATCTCCACTGCGACGACAATATGAAGAACAGGCAAATCCAATATTTACAGCTTTTAATATACTGTATGCTTTGACAATTCTTTTGATTATATGTCTTTGTTCTGTAAAACTGCTTATTTTTTGTGTAAAACAATTTTATTTGAATAATGAAAAATCCTACATTTAATTGTTGAAATAAACAGTTCTTGGAAAATGTTGAGACACTGTTTCTCACAGAGCATATTAGATAATACATAAATGTAAGCATTTTTAAAATACCCCCTTTCCATGTTAACAAACTCTACAAACATAACATCTATTTATTAACCAGAATAAAAAGGTTAAGTAGCATGTATAGATTGCCAGCTGTGAAATGCTAAGAATCTCGAATATTTCGTGTTTGTTAAGAGATGTCCTTTCATGCCATCATGAATATCAAATTCCTTTGAGAAATTAATTTGTTGCTTCTTTCAGCTGAATATGCAAATAACACACGTGAATATGCATGCACTGGATTATTTTGCAGAGGTCATGACCTTGGTTCCGTTTAAATGCCAGTCTAAGGAAGATGTCGTGTCTGAGAGCGATGCACCAAACTTAGTGTAAAGTGCAGTGGAAGACCTTGGAAACTTTTAATACTCCTAAATATGACTATCTCCTGTGAATTCCGAGCTAACTCTTCTGAGATACGTCTCCCTAAAGGTTTAAAACAGCTAACACAGTCACTGTTATGTGACATATCAATCGATAGTTGTGGTTTCCTCAGGTCGTTGTTTGGATTCTAGTCATTATCCAGCCATTCTCTCCTCTCTCTCTCTCTCTCTCTCTCTGAGTTCTGAGCCCTGGGCCATAATAATTGGAAGTGAATACACACTTATATTCTCAAGCATGAACATGATGTATTGGGATTCTAAAATGGAATTGAACTTCAGAGGAATTTAACATCCAGTTTAAAAGATCTGTTGTCTCTGTTTTTAAAAGATATCTATCGATGTGGATGAGAATATGAAATAAAAGGGCTGCTTTATTTATTTTATTATTACGCTAGATTCAGCCAATACATTTTCAAAAACGATTATATTAAGTGCCAACTACTGCACAAAAACTGAGATCTCTGCTTCTTTCAATGTTCTGGTTCCAATTTCTCTCAGTGTCTCTGTTTTCTTTCCGTCCTCTGTTTCCCCTGAAGCTTTTCTGAGCCTCAGGGGAGCTGAAACCTAAGAATTGGACTCGCATCTCAAAGGGAAAGCTAGTGGCCCTGCTTTCAACTCAAACCTCAGCCATGTGTCACCTGTGGGACTGAACTGTGAGTGCAGAACGTGTGTGTGCAAGTAAGAAAGAGAGAGAGGGAGAGACAGCCATCATTCATAGTGATCAGCAGTTTAAAGAAGGTTAACTCACCATATTTATTGATGACACAGGTCCAATGCTATTTACGTAGATATCAACATCGATGACTGTCGGTTTAACTACAGAGAGAGAGAGAGAGAGAGAGAGAGGGAGGGAGAGAGATAGAGATGACATTATACTCCTTACCGTACAACAAAAAGTTTCAACAAATAAAGTTTTACTTTAGTATTTCATAACATAACCATTGCAGTCTTACAGTATGCGAGTCTTATATAAGAATATTCTTTGCTGGTAAGAACACAGTCACATCCATTTACCCTGAAGTTATTAGAAAATTCACCACCGCTGTATAATAACACTTTGTCATTGCATTTATTATACTGTACCCAAGCTACACAACAAGGAAATAGACAAGAACACTATAATCAAACCTCACGCCACTTTGAATGTACACAGCTTTGTTGGTTTTAATGGGAGTTGTTGTTGTGTTGCGTCTGTAATCTCCACACACCCTTACAAATGAAGTACAGACAATAACAGTACTAATATACTTGTAAGGTCTTAGTTATTCATATGACCTATATAATGTAGGTACTGCTGTTTGTGTCATATTCATCAGTGACTAAAGATATATGATATACCGTATGTGATACACAGTGTCTAATTATTACATACGTTTAAAGGCACAAAATATCAAAATATCTTGACTGTGATGGTCTGTGATGGTGATGAGGACTTCCCACAATCCCTCAGCAAATATATGTTTAACAGTGTACAATGAGATTAATGAATAAACTGCCTGTGGACTGAGAGGTCAAAATGCTGTGATGTCATCTCATTACATAATGCTCAATTTCAGAATCCATCCGAAACAGCTGAAATCTTTTTAAAGGGTTTCCTCTTTCAGCAGTTGATCACAATAATCTTTACTTTTAACTATTGGTTTGATTGGCACTAAGCGTGGCCGAAAAGCACTTGTCACTGTTGAGAGATGAAGTGGAAAGCTGGAAAAAAGGAAAGAAAGTGTGAGGACTTCAATATGAGTGAAAGCTTTTGCCTGACAACCCTCCATTAGAAAAGCATTTTCAGTAGACAAAGACTGAAGACGTGGAGGAGGGGTTAATTTTTCACAAAACCAACAAAATGACAAAAAGGCAGAGAGTCAAGTATAGACGCATTTATACAATTTTGATAGCAGAGTACGGTGTCAGCTAAGGTTTCAAGTTGTGGATTTTTTCAGCACTGCACTCAAAAGAGAGAATATTTATGGTCATGAATTTATAGATTTGTAGATTTGTTCTTAGTAAAATAGTCTCATGATAATATTCTGTCTTTTGCGTGCAATCCACAGCTTGGAACCATAGCACACAAACTTAGCTTGTAATATAAATGCAGCATACATATAAATGTATTTTTTTCACTTAATTTGTCACTTTTACATCGTTTTAGGCATTACATACATCTATTTTAATTTATAATACTATGTACTTCGTATTTATATACTTTTTAATTACTACACTTTCTAAAATCGTTATTTTCTTTTTTTGTTATCTTGTTTCCTCAGTCAACCTCTGTCCACCTCTGTTAGTCCTCACGCGTTCCAGTGGGTGTGATCCCCTCAGGTGCGCTCAGCCTTAAATATGAGCATGACATTTTCAATCTCCCCTTTCATTTCCTAAATGTCTTTTTCATTGAGCATGCATCAAAAATAGAGATTCCCATCTGTGTTGGAATTAACAAAATGACAGTTACTAAGCTGCCTGATGCCTACATAGGCAGCTGCCTTCTAAGGCAGCATTCTAATTATGATGGAACCTCATAAGTGACTGATTTGGAGCTCTACATAGGAAGTAATTACGCACATCATAAAAACAAACCCTCGACACGGGAGACTTGTAATTGACTTTAATGCCATTCGACATTAAAATGTTGCTAAGCTAACAGCACAAATCTCTAATAGTTACGCTCTTCAATGAGCTAACAATTTTAGGTTGTGAGAACGTTTCTCAAACATTTTCATTAAATACCAAAAATGTTAAAAATGTTATTTTGAATATTCAAACATTTTTACAATTTTGTAATGTTTTTAAAACATTCAACCTAACATTTTGCTAAACTATGCATGTAACTATGTAAACATTCCACTAACATTGTTGCAACAATGTATTTTCATAACTTCAAGGAAACTTTTAGAGAATGTTGGTCAGTGTTCTGAGAGTGTCAAAAAGTTAGCCGGATTTTAAGAAAAAATAAATCTTAATTCAATTAACTATTGTTATCACTACCATTTTCCATATTTAATAAATAAACTCCAGACTGCTTACTAGGCTTACCAGGCTTTAGAATGGAACAAGTGTTTTGACTGAAGAAATGCACTCCTACAAACATGAAGCATTTATTAGGCACTCAGTCAGAACGAGAGCGGTACATAGTACCTATTTTAAACTTTTACTGGATGTGTTTGATAAATTATAAAAAACTATAACACACTACCATCAACTTTGAATGTGATATGGGAAATAAGAGCTAAGTACCATGAATATTTCATTACTCATACTTCATAGTTCATCATCCAGCGTTCTGTTTCATAGCTAGAAAATTACATTTACAGTTTGTAATTGCTTTCAATTTAAAGCAATGATACAAATTACACAGATATTGTTTCTGCGCTATGATAACGTGCAATAAAGTTAATGAGCTTAGTGTTTAGAAGTGGACACATGATGTTTTTGAGCGTCTATTCTGATCTATTCCTGCCGAACTAATGACAGCTGCTGCCTTGTTTGTCTTTTTGTCTTTCCTTTGCAAAGTGAAGGTAGAGGGATGGTTAATGTTATTGCGTGTAAACTTCAGTTTGGTAATCATCTGGTGTCCACTGGCAGCTGTCGGGTGTGAGGGGTCAGAGGGCTGTCTCTGACAGATGATGTCTGCTCATTAGAGTAAGGGTGAGGACAAGCCCCTGCATCCAATGTCATGGTAACTCATTAATCGCCTGACACACAGATGTGGCCACAAAGAGGTGGGGAGAGAAGAGAGAAGAGAAAAGGAGGAGAGATAGGATAGGATAAGGAGAGAAGGAGAGATAGAAAGAGAGAGAGAAAAGGAGGGGAGAGAGAAGAGAAAAAAGGTGAGGAGAGGAGAGAAGGAAGAGTTGTTAAACACAATTTATACTACAAGGGAAAGATATGAGGCAACAATATTGCTCCCATCGTAATTAAACAAACTGTCTACACTACAAGCATTCAACACCTCATAAGTAGCCTCACAGTTTCCAACTGGAGAACCCATGACAAGGAAATCCTGGCCAGAGACTAAAGACAGACAATAAATAAACAATTCAATCATTTATTTAACTAAATAAACAATTATAAGGAAGAATGGTGCAATGGTGCATATTTGTGACAAAATGTGACAAGTGTATTGATAAGAAAATTAATTGACAGTGATGGATTATGTTGATTCCCAATAAATCAAAAAGGAATCGGTAAGATCAATTGTTAATTAAATTAAATTGGAATTCTGATAAACATTGCGGTTAACACAGTCTACTGAAAAGTGATAAATCAAACATACAGTATATCTGTGTGATAAACCAAAAGGTGTGAATTGTGCACTGAGAAAGGAAAAGCAAACGTTTCAGTCCCTAAGGACTCGCTTCATGACTTCAAATATTACAAGACAAAGCTAATTACAAGCAATGAGTAAACACACTATATCATAATCAAGGCCAGCTAAATAGAATTAACCAATGAACCAATGAATAATCACCACTCCCACTGAGAGAGAATGCTACTGACGGCATGCCCATGTGAGCCAGATAGATTTTCAGTGCAACATCCAAAAGAAAATTAATTTTATCTTTGACAATTAACTTAATAAGATGAAATTATGAAGTGGTTGCCTAAAACTCTATGGCATAAATTTCTTGTCACATGTCTAAATTTGGTCAACACTTTCCACAGATCATTGCACCTTATAATTCTGTTATCAGCTACCTGACCTCAATTTGCTCACATCTGAGTAAAAATAATTTCAACCTAGATCTGCATGCACCCAAAACAAAAACTGCACAGATACACTAACGAACCTTTGCTTATTTAAAGCTGCAGTCCACAACTTCTGCCTCTCTATCGCCATCTCTGTTTAAACAATAAAATTGCAGGTAACCTTACATCCTTTTCTTTACACATCCTAAAATCATATAAAGCAAAACTCGGATTTCCTGGGAAATCAGACTTGACAGCTCAAATTATAACCTATTATTATAAGCTTACAGTTCTTTTAACATTCCACTATCAACTTAGTTATAATGTTTTTGATATATATGATATATAATATTAGAATATCCTCTACTAACATTATTGCAAGAACATTTTTGTTAACTTTAAGAGAACGTTTAGAGAATGTTCTGAGAATGTTCGCTGGGATAATAAGATTAAGCACAGAAAATAGAGGAAAACGGAAAGAGACAGAGCGAGACAGAAGCAGAGTAAAAGCTAGAAGATCGTCTAAAGCTCAGTCCTGCTCTTAAACTCTATGACACGCTTTTATTTCTCTCGCTCTGCAGTCATCTGTATTCCTGCAGGAGCGCTTTGGGGCTCCCTGCATCCTTATCGAACCACGTCATGAACAATTCAAAGGTTGGATTTCATGCTCAGAGCTTCTGCTCATCATTTAAAGAACAATCTTGTACATTTATTAGCACTTCCATGCTACAAACCAGTCATTCACGTCATGCAATCTGGGTCAGTACAGGTGTCGCCTCTCAGCCAATTAAATCAGGGGTTGAGGATGAGAACAACAATATTCTTGTGTCCCATGGGTATATCATCCCTTTCTAAGGTCTATATAACGTGAACATTGCAAAACGCAGTCATTGAAATAAAGTGCATGTGTTATGCGAAATGCAAGTCCCACTGTTAGCAAGCTGACAGGTATTGATGGTGACATATAGCAGAATGTATTCTCATATAATTGTACACCCTGTAATGTTATCCAGGGTGGCTGACAGTAAGGTGGTTGGCTGGTTGCTAAGAAGCAGATGTAAATTGCACCAGGTATTCTGATTGACTAGATGAGACTGCAATCATAATAGCTCGAAATTTCATGTAAATGCTGCCGGTCATGGGCAAATAACAGTCAAAGTAAGCATCAATATGCTGTATTTACTACTAAGGGCAAAACACTTTAAGTTAGCTCTCTGAAGCCTGTTGCGTGTTACTGTTTCTTCACTAACTGCCTTATGGATTAAAAGCAGGACAGACAATCTTTCCAATAACATTTGTTGTTATTCTTTTAACATCCTGATAGCAATAATTAAGTGTTATAAATATATTTATAAACTTTTGTATCTTCTGTGGAAGATGCAGGGCCATAAAATGGTCATCCAATCATTGCATTCGGCCTGAATGCAATAGTAGGATGTCTTACTTGCCTGTCAAACTATGTATTTGCATACCTCCGAGCACTGTTGAAGGAGGCGTGGCTTTGTAGAATACTCTGAATAGAGGGCGGGATATTAAGCGTTCAAAGCTAGGTTGCTATTGCTAGCATCTCCAAAATTGCCTACCCTACTTTTAATCAGTTCACTTTCTTCTCCCCTTCGAACTCTCCTTTAAAATTGTCCACTTCCCAGAGTGCCTTTCAAAGGTCACAAAAAATCTGTTTGGAATTTGAACTATGACATGGCCAGACAGAGGGGCAATTTTTGCCTCACACTCCGTCAACACAGCCATCACCATAGAGAAGCAACTAATTAGCACCAATCAACCCTGTACAACTGCATTTAGCCCCTGTACCACAACTGTACTATAGGTTCCTCCCTGTGCTGTGTGTGCCAGTTGATGAAAGCATTAATATTCAAGATCTCTGCCCGGAATCACCATAGACACGCTAATTAAATCACCAGCAACAGACCGAGCACATGAACAATAATGATGACATCCACAACCCCATAAACAGCCATTAAAACTCTCTAAACATAGAACCATGACCCTGTTAATGATGCAACCATTTGGCGGTAAATAACATCTGATGAAATGGACTAAGTCTGTGTCTCAAAACCTACAAAGCTCACTCACGGTCCGCTAGTATGTACGGTATGTACAGATGTCTACATTAACATTCTAAGAGAAAAGGAGCTAACCTGAGACATTCTTCATAAACAGCTTACTTACTTAATAGCTGCTCACATGTGACACAAACAGAACTAAGAGCTAATGCTGAATTCTGTATGTAGTTCAGCTAAAAATTCATTAGATTTTTATTATTTTTTTTATATTTTTTATATAATTTTTTAATAATTATTACTGACTATTAAAACGTTTAGTATTTAATGAAAAATATACTCACGTTGATTTTTTTCATTTTACATAAAAATCTTTTTGCTTGTTGCAAAGCATTATGGGACTGCTGTATCCATGATTAATTCATAATACGTCAAAAGGATAATTTGCTGCCTATAATTTGAGGCAGCCTTCAACATGCCTGCAAGTTTAAGCAAAGCTGTGTAGGTGGGAAAGGCGTTAAGTTTTCAGACAGCCGTGATGAAAAGAATTATAATCGTAGGTTATTTCTCTTGATAATGTAAACATAATTATTTATTTGATTTTATACTTGAAATAAGTATTCAAATACTTATTTTAATGGTTGTATTGCAATGTATGGATGACGTTGGCCAACGTTGCCGTATTGTATCTTGAAAGCAAAATACTGTATATGAAATTGTGATCAGTTTTGCTATTCACATCGGCTATATTTCTGTGATGTTTCTGCAAGATATTTTGAGAAATGTCATTTGACTTTGTTCCTGCAAACATGCATTGAATGCTTATTATGTCAAGACAGCATCGAAAGGTCAACCAAAGCCCAGACTTCCTAATGGAAAGTATGACTGTATCTTTGGCCTGGTGCTTCACCTGCTACCAGTATTGGCTGCTGACGAGTACAGAGTGATTACTAATGCATGACCTCAGCTGGTTTTTAAACACTTCTTCAGTTCAAAACTTTATCACACTAAGTATGAGTCACTGTAGGTGTGAATCAATAAAAGAAACGTTTTCATTCCATTTTGCACATTTGAACAAATTTCCTTTCAAAATTTTCTTTTTCCTCCTAAAGTCAGCATGAACCAGAAGTTGCAACCCACCTCCGTGTTCTGATATAATTCTAGTTGAAACAGAAAAATGGAGTGCATGGCTTGTTTTTTCCACTGGGATTTTGATTCAATATTATGAGGGCACATGAAATAAAGAATGACATGCACATTTAAATCATTTATAATAAACACTAAAATATTCCATGAAAAAAAGACTAGTATATTTTAATGTCTTTTGACTTTAAATACACTGTGTTGTGCACTGTTGACTTTGGTTTTTTAAAGTCACATGAACTTACACATGAGCTTTTTATCTGCAGTTAAAATTCAATGTGGACAAGAAGGTACTGAAAGATTAACATTCATCATTGCTTTACAACCAGACTCTAATGAAATATTGTTCAGACAAACTGAGTTTAAAGTTCCAAAAAGGCGCTACATTTCGAATTCCATCCTAATCAGCTGCTTGCAAATATCCACCATCTGCTGGAGCTTACTGTAAATGACTACGGCAGTAGCTCTGGATCTCGGTATAGTTAGAAAGTAATGCATTTTTTATGCTTTTTAGAGGTATCTGTGTGGGAGGAGCTGGTGGAGGGTCAGAGCATCAAGAGATATGAGGAGCAGGAGACAAGGCTTGGAGTTTACAAGGTTGTGAAGTTTGGAACTTCTGGTGAGGGTAGTTCCATTAGAGAAGTGTGCATACGCCCCTGGGAATACGTCCACGCTCTATTCATTAACCTCAGCCGACACAAGAATAAGAGCAGGGGGAGGGTGTGCAGTCACCAATCAGTACTGTACCTTGAAGCAAGATGATTGCCCTTCTTGAAACCTTTGCTGGAAAAACACGCTCAGCCTTTCCACGAGTCCTTGCAGCAGTTGGTTTTAAGCACTGCTCTGGCTTTTGTTGCCTCACTGAATACAAAGATTAATCCGACGACAGATATTGCTGGAAAGGTCTACGAAAGAACACTGTTTTTGTCTGCATTTGTTCAGAAGATTAGATTTTCTGGATGACAAGGGTCAAAACTACTTTTAGAGAAGAGAAGGCAGTGACCTGCCTGCCAAAACAACACTTCTCTCCAGCACCTTGGCATGTTTTTACATTGCTTTTAAGACTATAAACAGACCTTTGGAAACGTTGTGGACTAACTTCTATTGAAACGACTGTCAAAACTGCAATATCCCAGTATGTTGTACAAAATTGCAAAGCCGAAATAAAAAGCACTGTTTGTTCCGCCGCACATTGGGATTCAGTGCGTGTATCTCTTACAGGAAATGCTCAAGGTGTTTATGATTCAACAACAAAGCATCATTGGCCAACACCTTTCATCTCCCCTGTTTAGCGTAGGTGTATTCATAATGTTCTCACAGTATGCAATCTAAAGGCAATGCAGTTCTGAAACAAACCAAAGCTTTGTGTTTATTCTCCATTTACGTACAAGCCTTCTTTGATTTCCAGTAAACCAATAACACCTCCAGGCTTCTAATGGATCGCAGTAGTATTTGGACCAAAGTACTGTGGAAATTTTACACCCCACTAATATCGCAGTTTACTTTATTATTTATAACCTCACACTAGTTGTCTGGGAAGTGTTACGCTGACAATGAGAACCAAAAACAGTAAATGCCTTAATCTTCCAGATTTGTACATACTACACTGGGTGCAGTTTTTTTAAAAGCATTACCAGCCAAGTAGACGCCATTAAAACCAGCTTGCATTTGTGTTAAAAATCATGCATAAGATTGTGGCTGTATTGTTACTTAATATTCCATCATTTAATGCTCTTTTTACATACTAAAACATAAATTCATCGACCACGCTGGTCTTCTACAGAAGTTATTACTTCAGAAATTGGAACATATTGTCAATCCCAAAACCACCCCGACCCCTAAGCGCAATATACATATAAATATACAGCCGCAATATAAATTATTAAATTATTAATTATTAAAAAAAAAATAAAGAATAAAGTCTACACACTGTATTCTTGTGGACAAAAGCTGTAATTAAAGTAGAAACATTCAAACCTAACTTTATTATCATTCGCAGTATATGTGAGAAGCAGAAGAATTTTGTCTGATTGTTTTTACAGTGCTTCTCCAGTTTGTTTTAAGGGCTTCAAGTAAATCTCAGTAATGTATTTATATAGTCCAGTGACTCTTAATAAAGGATTTGTTTGAACGGTAAATATCAGCGTTCACATTTACTTCACCATGCTCAGTTCAGCACACTGGGATAATTTTTCAGGAACCAGCATGCTGTTTTCCATGGGGATCATGATGATTCAACAACACAGTGGGTCTTTCCTAGACTGCGGTCACAGCGACCAAGCGTGCACTATAACCAGAATGTAAATGTTAAAATTATACAAATACAATGGGATCTGAAAGTCTGAGTCCACTTTGGAAATCTGGGAATCACAATCTCATTTAAACCTGGAAACAGAACATTTAAACATAAAACAAAGAAGCATTATGAGATAAAATAAATGAGGAATATTTAATATTCTGTACTGTTTTCTAGGTCACCAATTCAACGAGCTAATTTGTGACATTTACCATGTTACTCATTTACCATGTAACTTAGTACAAAAGGTCAGATTTATTTGCCTTAGTGAAGCACACTAGATGCTGTCTGGAACATTCTCAAATCATGCTGGGATAACACGGATCATCAGGTTTTGCACAAATGTGTGGAGTCCATGCCAGCACCAGCACATTCTGCCATTAAAGCAAATGAAGACGCGCCAAATACTAAGAAACAAGCAATTCATGTTAATTTTTCAATGCAACATTTCACCCAGATTGTGTTCATGATAATACAATTTGTAATGGGAAAAATGTTTTCAATTAAAAAAGCATTTTCACTAGGGATCTCAGTTTTCTGGCTCCACCATGTAAGACCAGGATAGATCCTGACTGTGGCAGCCCAGAACTTAAAACAAAGTCCCTTTAAGGAAAGCCACTGCACTCTGTGGCCATATTTGCAATGCCTCTGGGCAACTGTTTCCTATACACCTACATGGGGGAACCCCATATCTCTAAAATTATAATAAAACAACATATTTCCAACCACCAATTAAACCCTTTTTTTTAAGCTCTAATGGTAGTTCCAGCTACAATACTTTGTACAGAGCACTTCCCCCACAGAATCATTAGTCTTTGGTGATTAACAGTTGGCTATTTTAACTGGATTTTGCTACAGTACTTTCCCTCATTCATAGTAATACCATATATCTATAGTCTTAACATTTTTGTTTTAAATTAAACATCCCCACAGCAAACATATTGCTCACCATCTGTCCAGCACCTCTGCTGCTATAGAATATAAGATAAAATTGCATGAAAAGAGAAGCAACAGATCCTAATCGTCACACTGTCCGCGATACGCTAATCACCATAACCTCAGTGCGGGGGTCTCTGGAGAGTGGGGATGTGTAAACATCCCTGGGGAAGCGAGTGCAGCTGGTCTTCGGTGGGTAATGACCAGTCAGAGGAGGAGTTGATGTCACAGAGGAGTTGAACCATATCAATGTCAAACACTCAGACGCATTGGAGACATGAAGGAGGGCGGGGAGAGCATGATAAACACGGCTGATATGACCAGCAGGCGACTGATCTTTCTGTCATCTTTTTTTTCTGCCCTCTTGTCATTTCTTGTACCTTTTTCACTGTGTGTGAATTGTTCACTGACTTTTTAAAGGAATGTCTGTCAGTTCGTCTATATAATGAATTGCTTTTAGGCCCCTGTGGCACAGTTTGCTGTATGTCAACTTTCTTAAATACTTTTTAAACAAAATATATGTCTGTATGATAAACTGATAACTAATGATGGTACTTTGCTTTGTCAATGTACCATTCAAAGCGGATCCTGACAGGAAAACGCTCTAGCAGCCTGCTGTTGCTATGGTTACCTCCTCACGCAACTGCAACTTTAAAGGTTTATTTAGCGCATTCTGACTAACTTTAAATCAAACCCTCTATAATTCACACCCTTACTCTTTTGCATGTCTGTCATCATCTTTTATAATGTGCCTCATTTATTACATTTTTTTTCATTTGTGTACATTAGCCCAGAATAAAATAAATTAATTTAAACTATTAATTTAAAAGACATTAATTAAACTATTTTTTTCTTACCTTTACATACAACATGTAGCTTTAACAGTTTGTGTGAGACAGAAACCTATTCCTTCCAGGCCACCAACCTCAGTTTGTAATTCTCTGCACAAAATTCTGTCTTTTTTTGTAACCCAGCTATCCTTAATCGAAAAAGGCCAGCCTCCATTCATCATCATTTGTCAACAAACCTGAAAAATCTCCAAAGAGCATAGACAATCTACACACAATAGTCTTTGTATAAAACATATATAAGCAAAGAATTTTGTATATTTGTTTAGTGTCATCACTTATCAACACAATAATATGCATATACTTAATACTACAATTACTAAACTCCATTACTTGTCTGAACTGATTGACAGGTACAATCTTCTAAAGTGCCTGAATTTTAAAATTCCTATTAATGTTGCGTCTACGTGAATACATTGAACAAGATTAGGCAGGTGTTTCCTGCCTCTCTGTCTTTGCAGATAAATTGTAAAATGTATCGTCAAACTTTAAAGTCATGTAAAAATTAATTAAGCTACCATACAAACCAGTTAAAAAACGTTTTTTTATCTTTAATAAATGATGGCCTGTCTAACTGTCCAGTTCTGTCATATGTCTTAACAGTACACCATATTTATCATTTTGTTCTCTTCTTTTCTACAGTGTATTCACTCATACTGTTTGAGTGAGGCATCAGCCCTTCAGTTATTCGACATGTACAATGGATGCTGGAGAAAACTGATCTTGCGTGTATGTGCAAGTTCCAAATGTTTGCAAACGTCCACAAATATAATAAAACTGTAAAAACTAACATTTTAGGTTGTTCTCAACAACACAAAACAGCTCATAAAATGGTCAAATCATGTCAACAGATTTGTGTGAGGGTTAAATTCAGGGGTAGAGTTAAGATACATAAAAATATCATACGCCTGGTATAAAGTCAATGAGATGTTCTCTCTAATATATGGAAATAAACCTTTGTGTGTGTGTGTGTGTGTGAGAGGGACAGCCAGAGAGGGAGAGAGACAGAGTTAAGCCCAGAAATTACACCCTAGTCAATTAGTGTGACATACGCTGACAGAGAAAGCACACAAAACAAAGCTTGTGGCCACAGGCGGAGTTGTGCCTTACTAGTGCAAATCAAATTTAATAGTGTCCTTGTCAGGGCAACTTATTGCATCATTCCCAAAGAGAGAAATTAAAAGGTTTGGCAGAGATCTTCTATCATTCCTGGCATGAAAGATACAACAGTAGCCTGATATCAAATTTGTTATAACAGTTTTCTCAGAACTGAGCTATAAAACTTTGACTTTTCATGACTTGGAGTTAATAGTGCATATTATAAAATATGCCAATTATACAATCTGATCAATTAAACAGTTATACATATATATCAACATACCAATTACTTGGTCAATATGTTGCCATTTTTGGACTACACCGGTACCACATTACATTCGCTATACAATAATTTCAATAATTTTTCCCTAGTGAAGGTTTTATTATTTTCCATTTCTGAAACCAGTCTGCGTCATTACACCTACATTGACCATTTT
>JAZGTI010011103.1:0-10476 GCA_036877585.1 Botia kubotai
TTCAATTGTTTGGTGGGTTTACTATTATTATTATAAAATGTGGAAAAGTAAGTGACCTTATACTGGGCAGAGAGACTGACTGTGAGAGGAGGCGCACGGGGGTGTAATATGAGTGTGCGTAAAAGCGCGCTGGACTCACTTTTTAGCCATGCGCGTCTCCTCTAGTGAGCGCGTTCATATTCCAGTTGTGGACATCTCCTCGCTCAGGTCAGACTTCGAACTTCCGTGCGGGCAGAATGATTTCCATCACGTTACCCTTCGCCCTCGTCCTGTTTCTATTGCCGGTGTGCGGTGCGGTTTACACCGGACCTTTGCTCCCTGAAATGTCCAACGGGACGTTTCACCACTTCTTCGTGCCGGACGGCGATTACGAGGAAACCGATGACCCGGAGAAATGTCAGATGCTGTTTAAATGGATCGACCGCAGACCGTGTCCGATAGAGGAGAACCGGGACCAAATCATCCGAGAGGACTTCGTCATCGTTAAACAGCAGATCGAAGACTCCGCGCGCGTTTTGGAGACCCTCGGAAAGAGTATTTCGTACGACCTGGACGGCGAGGACAGTTACGGAAAATATCTGAAGAGGGAAATCGTGCAAATTAACGAGGCGTTTACGAACGTGGAGAAGTCGCTTCTGGAGCTCGAGACGAAATTTAAGCAAAGCCAGGAGACCGAGCAAAAGGAAGAGACCGAGTTCACCAATAACTTTATTCAGCCGATGTATAACGTGAGAGACGCTCTCCAGGAGACCCTGGACATCTCCTCCGGACTCAAGGATAAATACGAGCTCATCTCTTTGATCGTCAGGAGCCACGGGTCCAGGCTAAGCCGGCTCAGAAACGAGTATCTTAATGTTTAGACTGACAAACAGCTGTTACTGCGCTCAGACTGCAGTCCAAGTCGGATTGTTATTTTAACATTATAAAACGTTTGTTTTTGCCATCACTTTGAGTATTTTGTATTATTATTTGGGGTTATATAGTGTTTTTAGTTGCCTTATGTTAGTTTGGCGATTAAAACCATTTTTAAGCAACATTTGTAATTCTGTTCTTGCTATTTTACCTTTTCTTAATTTTGAAACGATAGCGCTACTTAATATTTTGTTTGGCATTGAAGAAAGAGTTTCTTAACAATACCACGCAGCCTGTGTGTGTGTGTTAATAAATAGCTTGTTTTCACATTTTACAGCGTAACCAAAACCTCGTGGAGAACTGACGTCAATGTGCCTTCAAAATGGGTTATTTCAGTCATCGGTCTTCAGTAGGCAGGATTTCTTCAGCAGTCGTTATACTGCTGACATAACTGAACTTTAAGAGAGTCTGAGGAGTGGCGACTAGGAGATCTACGGCTGAGATTTGGCATTTCCTGCGCCACTAGAACAGAGCGTCTCTTTTGCTTTTCGCCATGTGGAAGAATAATCAAAGCCCGCAGAAATATGTAAAGAAACGCAATCTACCCTTTCCGCCGCCAGCCCCAGGAGAATACTGGAGGCTTGCTGGTGAACCATTTTAACACGTAACTTTAGGAGTTTACCTCCTCGTTTTTGACTCTAGCCGTGGCCTTTCATTCTGAAACGTAAAATGAGTCACATTCATCATATTTTATACTCATCACTGCATTTCTCCGTTTTACTTTTTAGTCAGAACAATGAAGCTTTCATTGTACCGTCTACCCACAATCCCTTGGGCTCAGACTGTTTTCTTTGACTCTCTCACATCCAGAGTTTGATTCCTGTTGGCGGTTAAGCTCAAGGAAAGAATTCCTTTACTAACGGTTTAGTGTTACCAGATCTGAATGCCATCTCCTGTGGATTAAGTTTCAGTGGTTCTGTTGAAAAAGTGAAACGGGCAGCAAAAAAGAGAATTCTTTGTGATTTTAAGTGTCAATGATTGTTTGTGTGCCGGACAACCCGACTGATGGAGACGGTCTATGGGTGTGATTAATGTGCTGGCTTTGTTAGATTGGCAAGTTAACATCCCGTCTGCATAAAGTTAAACAAAACCAAATGCTCATCTCAGCTTTTATGTGCCAACTGCTATAAATTGCACTGGAAGTGTGTGAACACAAAGAAAGATGAAATATTAAAAGAATGTTTTGGATTGCAAGATAAGGTCTATTGACAGAATTACTGGCATAACGTCGGTACCACAGAAAATAACATGGAAAAGCAAAAATCAGTTCCAGTAATGGACTCTTAATGCCAGTAAACAGGTCAGGCATTCTGGTGGGTTTAAAACGCATAAACATGAGGCTCGGGTTTTTGAAACGGCGCATGAATTATTCAGTCAAACCGTTTATGGTTTCTGTAAAATTGTTTATTGTATTTTTAAAGCGAGAGTCATTTAAGGGATGAATGTGGAGTTTATTAATGTCAGAGTTTTTAAATCATCAGGAAGTTGAAACATCAGATATAAGGTTACATAAACACAGTCACTAAGCAATTCTGTCGTGCTTTGTGTAAGTGGCAACGCCATGACATGGCCCCGCCCCCTTTCATTTTACGTTTATTTCTGATTCCTTACTGTAACCAAGTTGCGCTTTTATAAATTAAAATCATGATTTCCTGTGATAATCGACAGCAAAGACGCAGTTGCTAATCAGAACTTACATTAAACCCTAAACATTTTACAATCGTTAAATTTGTATTCCTGTGTTCTGATTAATTATGCTAATTTCATGATAATAGTAAAGATTTATTGCAGTTCTTTAAACGCGATGTTATTAGAATGATTTTCAACTGATCTCTCTCAAAAGCGATAAAACTGGCACACTTTTCAACAAATATTTGTGCTCTTCTCTCATTGGTCCAGCGGTTTAATTTTGTCTGAATTATCTGATTCCTCATGTGGTCCGTTTCCTTGAAGGCTGAAAGTATGAATAAGTCTGTGTGTGTGTCTGTGTGTGTGTGTGTCTTCCTGGAATCTGCCCTTGGTAAACA
Organism: Botia kubotai; assembly: GCA_036877585.1. Classification (NCBI taxonomy): domain Eukaryota; kingdom Metazoa; phylum Chordata; class Actinopteri; order Cypriniformes; family Botiidae; genus Botia; species Botia kubotai. The sequence goes on from JAZGTI010011103.1 coordinate 2,940, forward strand.
AACAGCAGCTGGTGTTCATCAATGCACCCCCGCACCTACGACTGTAACACACTCGCGCGCACACTCACAACACTTACACACAGAACATCTTCTGACATCTGGAGCTAAACTGTTAAGTGTGCTTCTCTTTCTTAAATCTTCATCAGTCATTATCATATAAACAGCCCTCCGTGCAGTGAAGTAGTACTGAATGCTAAATTTAGTCCGATATTTGGCCTCTCTACTTAAACTGAGGGAGTATTGTGTAGAATGATACACTTGTATTTTAAAAATGCAACAGTGATGAACTGCTGATGAGCTGATTGGTTGGTGCTTAACCCAAGACGGCCGCAGGGAGTATCAGCACCTAGTCCTCACAAATACAAGTTAACCGTGTAATCTCCCAGAGTTAGTGGTGAATTCACAGCAGGGTGATTGCTAGAGATCAGATACACCACCAGTCAAACACCTGGTGACCACAATGAATACATTGAATCTTGGTACAAAAAAGGGTGGAACGCCAGCCCAGCTAAGAGGGAATGTTCTTAGAATGTTCTCTAAAAGTTCTCTCAAAGTGCTCTCTAGGTTATCTAAAAACCGTTCTTGCAGTAACATTAGTACAACCTTTTTTAACATTATATGTCGTATATCAAAAACATTATTCTTAAATTGTTACTGGAACGTTTTAAAAATAAGTTAATATGATATAAAACCAAAATAAAATATAATATTCATAAAACCAAGCAATAACATTAACACAACGTCTATAAAACTGGACAAAAAAACATACTTAGAACTTAATATTAACATTTGTTATGTTATTATATTATGTTAAATGTTATTTTCATAACGAAATAGCATTTTTTAATTAATGGTAAATGGTAAAATGGTAATTTACGTAATGTTAGGGAAACGTTATTATGACGTTAGCTGAGAGGGCACATGGGCCCCTCTTAGACACTGTTGTGGGTTTAGTGTTAGTCCAAGTAAACATGCATTTTCATTTTTTAAGTTTGTTACTACATCTGTGAGCTGTGGAGGTGACCTCAGTCTGTGTGCCCAGCAGCCTCCTGAGCCCACGAGCCAGTCCTGCCAGCAGAAGAAAAACACATTTGTACCCTCAAAGGATGGAGCTAAGCAGAAACAGGAGGCAACGGAGAAACAAAAGATTTAATGAGTATTCACGCATGTTTTGGATTTGGTTGAAAGATTGTTCAGTTGAACACTTTCTGGGCCCCAAACTCTGCAAGAGACAAAGAGAGGAAACAAAATAAGTGGCAATAATCTCAATTTTCCAGAGTTGTTTTTTAATAGACGCCATGTGTCCATGAATTGGGAGGAAACTTCTCTCAAACATTGTATTTGTTTATTATACTTTGTATTACTCTGAGGCCATACAGGGGTGAATCTATATATACTTTACTATACTATACTATACTATACTATACCATACTATACTATATTGTACTATACTATACTATACTATACTATACTATACTATACCATACTATACTATATTGTACTATACTATACTATACTATACTATACTATACTGTACTGTACTGTACTGTACTGTACTGTACTGTACTGTACTGTACTATACTGGAAGGTTTGGGGGTGTGGCCATGATTAGCATTTGTTTGATGAATGATTAGGTGAATTGGATATACATACTGGTCTGGCATTAAACAATGAATTGTTATTTAAAATCATTAAATTTTACTCAGTTAGGTCCTGCTATGTACTGACAGATGTGGTTTTTTTATTAAAAGCTACATTACACTATAAAAATGAGCAGCAAAATGTCTGGATGTCAGGGGCCTACGCTTGGTTTGTACAGCGACTTTCAGACATCTGTGTAAACATACAGACACAGATTCCATCCTTCTGATTGGACAGTGGGATTAAGTGAGACACTGGCTTAACAATCTCTTCCTGTTTCACTGAAACACTGACTTAACCAAACACACACATTCACAGACATGTGAAACAAACACTGTGACTGGAAATTATGTTAAATCTCCTGCATGTTCACGATATTCTAATCTTTTCACATTAAATGGCCATTTAGTGATGTTCCTGACCCCAAAATGAAACAGGAGAGTTAATTTGGAAATGTTTACTACAGTAAAATGACAGATTTGATTTACCTACTGTGACTCTGAGCAGTGACTCATAGAGACACAGCGATGACGAGTTCCTCTCTCAAACAACATTTTCCACAGGTTTGAAAAATGTTTGACTAACCGCTAACCAAGGTTTTTGTGTGTTGACTTGGACGCAGCCTGACAAGTCGACACATGGGTAAATTTTAAATTTACTAACTGTGTAATAGAAAATCAAACATTTTCGTTTCAAAATTCGAAAAACACAAATATACGTTCACTTCAGAAGCGTTACAACAGTAGAACTGTTTTTGTTTTGTTTAGGCCAATAACAACACGCTCTGGTTCTGAGGAAGCATTTATACCGTAAGAAAGCGATTTTCTTAGCTAGACTTTTGCACAATACGAAGTCTGCAGGCTTTTGCGGCCTAATCAAACAAACACATACGCCTGCGGAATGAAAATATCAGTTGACCGTGCTTCTTGTTTTTGTCTGAATTCAAAACATGTTCAGTTTGGAGAAAGCAGCTCTACTGAGGTTATGGTGGATGTGGTTTGAATCCGTGGTGCGCTTGCCGATGTGGTTTTGATCAACGGGGAAGTGAAGAACTTAGGAACTCAAAATAAAGTTCATGGTCTACGTTCTCACAGGCACTATTTAAAACCTGAGAACCTCACAATGCCCAGCGTGAAGCAACAGGGTACCTGCCGAAACTCTCCTGACCTCCTGACATTTCCATTCCTGTACACACCCAGTGAAACGGTCCAAAAAGTCTTACAGAAACAGGAAACAGTTTTGATCACAAATTCATGGAATATTACTGTAAATATTATGAAATACTACAAAATGTTACAACAACAAATGTTGTAAAAGGTTAACTGTAAATGCTGTTTGCAGGTGTTTACAGTTTTGATAGGTTGATATCTTAACATTATGTAAATTAATGATAAATACAGTTGTGGATTATATCATACAGCAATCAGAAGTCACTATGTTTGTCATTATATTTTTATGATAAAGTTTTTGCAACCGTACCTGCCGTACCTTTAACTGTAACGCTGACCCATCCGAGCCCCTCTTAGTCCCTTCAGCGGTGTCGGTTTAGGAAAGTATGAGTTACGGTCAGTTCATAACTTAGAAAGTCAAAAAGCTTCAGAAAAGCTCAAGCACAAACAGCCAAACGTCAGATTGCAGCTGTGGTCTCTTTAAATCGTATTTCTGGTGTTTTTACAACCCAGTCCAGAAAATCTACCCAATAAAAAGGCTCAGCTCGCACCCACAAACACACTGGAATCATGACTTTAAACTGCGGCGTTACGTAACTTCAAAACAACAAAGTCAATAATCCGCAAAACATGAATCAGCATTATTTTATTAGAAAAAAGTTCAAAACTCATAACATAACTTCAAAACAAGTCAGATCTTACAACACTAGGTCTCGAGATCACGTGATGAGTTTGTGCCTGGACATAAAGGTCATTTTCACATATTGCATCCAACTTCCAATTTGTTGTCGAAAATGTCGGTTTTACTGTAAAAAGTAAATAAACATGTACAGGAAGACACTAAAGACAAGTTGTTCGGTTTAATTTTTTTTCTTCTTTTCTACGCAGCAGCGAAGTCAAAACACAGAAAAATTGACTGAATGAAATGAATAATCTGTCGTTCTCTGACACGCTTTTGGGACACCGAAACATGAGAAAAACACGAGAGACAGACAGGAAAAGCTGGAGACAGCCAGTAAGACAGATACAGACAGACAGAAAAATAAACAAGCATATTTTAGTGACAGGCAAGAGACAGAGTGAAAGAGAGCACCGTAAGAGACAGAAAATATCAGATATATTCATATCTGATTCATAGAAGATCAGATCAGACCATCTATCTGTCCATCTGTTTGTCTGTCTTCTTTATAGTCACACTGCACGTTTTAATCATTACCTTTGTCTTGTTTTCCCACAAAAATGATCTAACCATTCTATAAACAAGATACTCGAGAAGCAAAATTATATTTGTAAAATATTAGGAGGATATATTTTTAATATTTTTGTATCCGACTGTTTTTCTTATTTCAAGGCTAGATCTAGCTAAACATTCTCTGAAAGCAAAACATCATCCTCGGTTTGGATATTTGTACTGAGAAACTAGTATTCTCTCACTGTTTTGAGTCCTTGTAAATCATACTACAGTTTATTGTCTTGCACTGTATCTGCCCAAAGTCTGTGTGCACGGTTGCGTGTCTTTTAATCTGTCATTTTCTGTGACGGGTAAAGACAATGTTTGTATCAATATGGGTTAGTTAGAGGAACGCGTCACACCATGCCGTTCTCCTGGCGTGGTTTGTGTACGGTGGAGGTCATCTGCGGACTGTGCAGAGAGGGCGCTAATGTGCACAGGAAACCGGCCAGCAGCGTCAAACCCAGACCGCCCCACGCGCTGAACATGGACCAGCCGTACCCGTGACTGATGTCCTCTGGCAGGGCGTACAGGTAGCGCGGATACCGCGAGAGCTCGAAATTAATACCGGCCACACACGTGCACAGGGAAATGATACAGCAGGTACCTGTAAAAATCACAATCACGAGTATTTTTAAAAGCCACATGTCTAAAATATTATAACAATTGTTAAATATAAATACAAGGATTTTGAAACAACCTAGCGCCATTATACGCGGTGGCCTTTTGGATCAGCAGCGCATTGCATTTTGGAATATAGCGTTTAACATAGTGCGTCCTGTTTGAAAACTGCACATTTTGGGGGAAAGTAAGCATTTATCTGTGTACCCTATACATACATAAAAACTGCATACAGTCTGCAGCATGCTCACTGCGTTTCTAGTCTAGCTTGTTCAAACGCACGTACCATTTTTCGTACCCCGGTTTTAGGTCGCCACCTAGTGGATGTTTGTAAAATGACAACACATTGAAGCAGCACATCTCACCTCCCATTAAGAAAAGCAGACCAGCTACATACTGCATCAGCTCGTTGTGTGTCCAGCAGCCCAGCACGCCAATGATCCAGCCAAACAAAATAATGGCCACAGCCATGCCTATAAAACCGGCGGTCATCCTCTGCAGATCTGCAGCGACACAGGACGCACACTGTGATTAATCTTACTAGCACAAAACAAGATTAGCATGAAGATACAGTACGCATGGCGAAGTTTAAAAGTACTGCATGCAGACAAAATGACGGAGTAATGTTGCAATCCTATTTAAAGCTCGCACGAGAAGTTTAATGGTTATTGATGCGCCTGTTTTGAACTATAACGTAAAAAACTCACCGTCATGTCAAATAGTTATTAGATGTATTGACGAAATGGTTTGAGAACACGGTGATATTAAACTGATTTAACTGGATGGATAAACAGTGCTGACAACATGGCCGACCTAAAATGAGGAGAGTTCTCTTAAAATCATACACAATGTCTTTACAATTTGACAAAGTTCAAATATTATAGTTGTGACACAGACCAGAATCCGTGTGACCTTGTTGTAAGTTTATTATATTGTCTACCTGACAGTGTTGGTAAGGGACACTCTGAAACCTTATAAAAGAGGTTCTTAATTCTGTGAGAAATATTTATTTGGAAGATACTTATAGACAGTTATTAGATATTTGAAGATCTTTTTTGAGTTTAATATATATTTGTATCTTTATGAAGTGTTGGCTTTTTAACAACAGATATGTAATAACCTGCATTTCTTTTACAGTAAGGTGTAAATGTTGCTGATTTCAAAAGCAAATGACATATGTGTTGACTGTGTGTTCTGCCGGTTGATTAAACGTGGTGTCAGTCTTTCAGTTTGTCGTTATAAAGGTGACTTACGCAGAGCGTGCCACTCATCTTGTCGTATAGTCTTGGTGATGTTCACGGGCATATTCCGTGGGATGTTGTTTGGGGAGTAATAATACTTCACCGGTGTGCAGCGCTGTAGCAAACCTGCAGGAATTCACAAAAAAAACGGATTATTTTTACCAGATTAACCAGGTCGCTGTATTGTGTATTAGAAACATTTTAATCTATCGCTTTTGGCCTCCGTACTGGTCTCGAACCAGCAACCCTCTGGTAACGAGCTCTAAACTTTGGCCGCTATTCAACAGCATGTTTAGATTTTATTTACAGTTTAAGCGTTTGATGGACGTTTCCATCCCAAGCAACTAACACTTTTGCGTTTTTTGTGTGTTCTCTGGTCATCAGACCCACAAAGGGTCTTTGTCTCTTAAATACCAAACATAAACATGAAGGTTAAACTTTCTAATCCATTGAATCGTCAGCAGGGGCCTGTTCATCTTTAGCCAAATCCTTAAACCTAGATACCGCTGACCCGGAAGACTCGATCTGTCGCTATAGTTTTAGCTGAAATGCGATTCGTGTGTAAATATGAGTGTGTTGTTATCGTGGTCAGCACCTTGGATAGCGCCAGTACCTCCATACCATCCTTCATACGTTAAACAAACATAAACTCGCTAAAGCTGTACAAAATCAACTTAAACCGCGAGACAAACGGGGGCTGATAAGCACCGTCACCTTTAAAAATCAGATCCTCGTTTTCCAGGTCGAAACCCTCTCGGTGGCATTTTCTCCACAGTCCGGTTGTGGTTGAGTTGTAGTGGCGGCTGCAGCGTGACTCCATCACGGGCGCAGGGTGCAGAGATTCCCGCAGAGGAGCTCCGGGCTCCGGGCGCATGCGGAGAGGAAGGTTTTGATTGGAGATGTAAATGTATCCCGGGTCATTTCTCTTGCTGGCGTATTTTTTGCAGCGATCCCGGTGCTTACGCGCGTCCGTCTCGTACCAGTAGTCTGTGCTGATCGCAATGGTCAAGAGTCCAATGGAGCAGAAGGCCAGGAAGAGTCCGGACGCCGTTAATATCCTCATGTTGCCCGCGGACAGCTGTCACGTCCTCCGCCGAACCCATATCATCCTAAACTCCACATAACGGAACGGGTAACTGTCTCAGACAGACATGTTTGTGTGTTTCTGCAGCTGTGGATGGAGGAGAACCAATGCCGAAGCCGGAGACTGCTGATGAAAACGCTGCCGATTTGTCGGACAGCAGCTTCGGTCTGGCAGCTGTTGTCCATCAAGAGTCATCAGGTAAACCTCATAACAACAGAACTGCTCTCTTATATTCATCCTCAATATAAAACGCTAGATGTTATCATTTCTGTCGTCCTATTTAAAACATTTTTGTAATACCTGTGTATTATAGAAGTATATATTGTTTTTTTGTTGTAAAAATAAGGTCAGGGCTAGTTGCCACATGATATATTTAAATTATACTACATTCTTTATTTTTATTTAATAATTGTACCCCATATACTGTATATTTATATATATATATTGTATTTATATTTATGAAGAAAGAAAAGCTTAGGTTAAACCACACTCAACTTAAACAACACTGCTGAAACTTGACAGAGGTTGTCTAGTACTTAACTAGTCTAGA
>JAZGTI010011104.1:0-16980 GCA_036877585.1 Botia kubotai
CACACACTTCCTCCTAAGAGCACACTGCTGTGTGTGGACGTGTGTGCACTTCAACACACCCCCAGGACCTCAAAGACACCAGCCCACGCTAAATGCTAAGTTCATTGTCTGTGACTCATCGTACAGTATAGACAGTGTCCGGGCATGCAGATCCAAACAGGTATGAGAGATTATTTACACGCCTGTGATCTCACTTCCTGCCTGGCTGATCTGACACCAGTCAGTGCTGCCTTTTACATAACTGTTTCCAGCAAACCGACTTCCACACGGGTGGCTGAGCCTATTTTGAGAGCAATCAAGCAGACAGGCAACGAAGCAAGGCATTGTGGGAAGGGAAAGTTTTGTTGTGTAAAGGTACAGACGAGACCAGACCGGAATCAGGGCGACAGACAAAACGTTTAGGAAAGGTGCAGAGATAAAATCTGACTGAACAAGATGTCCCACACAGGATACAACAGAGGTTCTAGAGTGTTCTAAAATGTGAATACATTTCTAATTTGCATGTTTCTCAAATGTCACATATTTTTTCAAAAACAACAGGCATATAGACACTGTAGACAGGTTCGAACCTCCGCTTTGAACGATGATTTTGTACAGTGACTTTACATGTTGAGTTTGTGCATGTCAAGTGAAAAGAAGAACATCTTTTGCGAACAAACTTTGTTTTAAGGGCTCCATAAATAACCAAACCAAGCCTTTGGGTATATGGAGTAACATTATCCCATTAAAATGAACCTCGCTATAAAAAATTGACTACCATCAAAGGCATGAACATGAGAAGGCTGACAGGACCATGTTAGGAGCTCATAAAACCAGTCAAAAACAGTCCATGTCAAACACAGTACGGGTACAATGGCTGTGCACTTCACGTAATGCTATACATAACCCTAAATGAAGGGGAACAGCTCAAAGCACATACTAAAGGATGCATACTTTATGCCTGTGTTAGTAGCTACAACTTATTTAGAAGAATTGTTAAAAAATTATCTGTGAAAAAATGTTATTAGTTCAGAAAAATATTAGACTGCACTCACAAAAAGCAGTTTCAGGGATGGGGAAAATTTTTATATATTCATAAGCTCCATCACTTTTAAAAGCCAAGAGTCCCTAAGATACAAACATCCACCCTGGATTCCATAAATAACCTACATGTGGGTAAAAATAAGGAAAGTTGCATAAATAATGAAAACAAAATGCGCAAAATGGAGGCGTAGATGCCAAGGTCGAGGTTTTCCTGCGGATGGACGCACGACTGCTGCATGACAAAGTATATTACAGTATATCATTCGTTTCCATTTAAACATAACATAAACAAACTCATTAAATGTTCTTAGCCTCGCTTTATATCTTATCTGATATAATAATCAACAGAACACACTGCAGTAACTAAACGAATATGATGCAGGTCGCAGGTGCTGTGGCACAATGGTAGCACACATGTAGTGTGAATGAGCTCCGGTGATTCTATGGGGAAGCAGGTTTGAGTCCAGCCTGCGTAACTACAAAGACCACAATGAGCTGTGTGTATGTGGGCAGGTTAGTTACATCCCCATCCAACTCTCCTGGTAGTGGAACCACAGGCTGGTTCTGACAGAGGTTCTCTGAGCTCTCAGGCAAGGAGTCGGTTCTGGTAGGAGAAACCCAGTTGGAACTGGGCCCTAAAGGCTTGAGAGGTGACAGCAGGGGTGTGATCTATGTGTGGGGCTCATTACTGAAACGATGTTGCAATCAAAGAAAGCACGGCACAACGATTACAAGGCAGAGCAGTTACACCCGGGCGCATGACAGGCCCCCTGCAAGCAACATTCAGTGGAAGACAACTAACTTTTGTCTTCTGCATAAACTGAAGTGCCGAACAGCGTCTGTTTAAACCATGGCATAACATATCAAGAAAGCCACGCCCAGACCACACCCACAATTACTTCATTACCCATCAAAGGTTTCTGAGATGTGCACTGAACAGGCTAAATATCACCAAATATCACTTTTCCTCTAAATATCACCAAACAAGCACCTTAACGTAGAAGAAACATTTTACATTTCATCGTCATTTTTAACTACAAAGAAAGACAAATTTAAATTAGCCTTTGGGGAAAACACCCACTGCTCTGCACAGTTAGATGCTGCATACATATAAGAAGTGGCTTCGTTAGACAACTAGTAACATGGACTTCTATGAGAGTCTATTTCGACTTCTTTATGTGGATTAGAAGACGTGTTTTTGGACAACTGGTTTCGATTCTGACATCAGCTCTGTTTTCATGTTCCTTCAATGGGCGCTTGAGTCATGACTCATGAGGTTTTAAGGGTAGCCCAGCCCATCATCTCTGAAGTGATGCAGGTGTATTTATTAAGTAAAGGAAGCTTCTCGTCCTAATGAAAACAGCTGTCAGGAGCACCTGGTTTTCTGTTATTATATAGCTTTAACCCTTCCTTACTGTAATAGGCACCTTCACATTATGTGTACACATGCAACAATGAGAGAAGAATACATTAGACCAGCATGAGCTCATCTTACACATCCATCTAGGACTATAAATATCACTGCTGGTCAGAATTAGTCTTGCACAGACAGACCTTTGACTTTCTGCAGCTTAAACTGGCCGCAAACTCAAGAACCGCCCACGCAGACAGCCAGAGCAATCTGATTGACATCTAAAGTGGCCAATCATGCTTTTTGTTTTGTTTTTAAGTGCTTTAAGGGACGGCGTTGTCAGAGACAAATTATACAACAATATATTTGGAAAAAAATGAACTAATGGCATAGCATTTTCCACAAGCAAATGTACGGAAAACACACACCTTTATTCATTAGCAGATGCTGTTTTCCAATGTGACTTAAGAACACACGACACACCACAGTACAAATAGTCTTTTGTGCCCTTACACACAGAAGTTACCATCAAACTAGCATTAGCTATATCATGAAAGTTTTCTGTGCAACACGCATCAAGCGGTTAGCGAACAAATTGTGGGCGGCCCGTGGGCACGTTATCTGAGGCTGAGACTAGGTCAGATTCTCTGGTCAAGCCCTTTGAATAACTTATGTTTCAGACCAAACTTATACCTCCTACATTCTAGCCTAGTAATTTGCGCTGTGGTCGACTCATATGACTCGCGTGCACAGCAGCACATAATCTGTTTGGGAGTTGGCCCTCCTCTGTGGCCTGTGCTTCAGGGTCCGCCACGTCGCCTCGGTCACGGGGCCCCGGACATCAAACGAGAGGCAGGAGGCCTTGATTAGGGCTCAAGCTTTAGGAACGTTACAGCACAGAACCACAGCCAGAAGCAAAAGGTCCTGTACGGGCCGGACCCACATCGTAAATCTGACAGCAGGCACACAAACAACCCAACAGTGTGCAAAACATCACATGGCCCACATCTGGCTTCAGCAAGAACTAACTGCAGGCAGGTATGCGTTGAATATCGTCTCAACATCTCTTACTATGTGTTTGCCACTTCCTGCTTCAGGGAGGAAGTGCTTGAAATGAATATAAACATGCATAGACTAAAAATAACTCGGAATAAAAACAGGAATAACGGAAAATAAACATGAGATTAAAAAAACTAGTCACATTTGAGGAACATGTGTTTTTGTTATTATTTTAACATATTGGTACATTTATAACACACACGTGGTGAAGTATCTCAGTAGAAATGACAAGAAAATATTGAAACCTTTTTCAGAAGGCGTGTGGAGTCCTCGCTGATCTGCATGAAGCGCATGATGACGTTGTTGAGATAAATGTCACTCAGTGTGGCGTGATCTTTGCTCTCCCTTCGAACCTGGTTTAATAACAGGTACCAGCAATTCACCGGCGACAGGAGATTCTGGTCTTTCCTGCATACAGAGAGAGAGACAGAGAGAGAGAGAGAGAGACTGATCAACACAATGAAAGAAAGTTCTTTGCGAGCTGTCAGCACCATCTGTGCACTCAGCTCACGAGCTGGACGAGACCACAGACAGATTCATCTTCTCAACTGTCCTTCACTGCCTGGATACTTAGCAACCCTTACATGTCCCCTCTTGACGACAGGTGGTGATATTTAGGCATTCGTGATTTGTGAGTACTTTACGTGCATGCAGTACAGCCAAAAAGTAATATATCATGAAGCATAAACAAAGGAACATATAACAAACAAACACTGTATACAGCAGGTGCATAGAAACAGGTCTGTCGTAAGTTAGTTTATGACACCCATTCATTACTAATACAAGAGAAAAGGTAAGCAATGGATCTTCCTGTCTGCAGTGTATCATGGAATGACAGAATCGTCAGATGAGTTTTGGTAGAGAGGAAAACACGAGGAAGTGTTTTGCTGCTCTGTTTCCCTCGTGAACGCTGCATGTCATCGCTGCAGGTGAAGGCCTGTGGCCTCCCAACACGTCTGGGATGATAACGACACGCACAGCTTTAATGAAAGAGCTGAAAAACACACAGAGAACTACGTCCGCTCCAGCTGAGCTGCAATATTTACTGTAAACCCTTCCATTTCACGAAAACAGGAAATAACGATCCACACATTATAAAAAAGTTAACTGTATTTGCATTTGTGTATCTTGCAGACACTTGTATCCAAACCAACTTTGAGAGCTTTTATTGTACATTTCAGTGTTCAATTTTATCTTAAAAACCCATGACTGTGCGGTTGCAAGCGCTACCAGTTGAGCTAAAGAAAATGAGGCACGCCTTGGAGTAACCGACATGTTTACAGACAGGGTTCAAAGATCAAGTCATCTAAGCGAGACTGGATCAAACAAGTAATCTAATTGAGCTAAAAGCCCGGAGATGCGCGGTCGCAATACGAACGTGCGGTCCGCGGGAGGGGGGGTTCAGACTGCAGGGAGAATTATGGGAGCCTGCGCATTTTCTGTCAGTCTGTAATTACAGTAAAACCTTTCGTGAGGCGGCCTCAGCCTCTGGAGAATGCACTCCGCTTTCCTTTCTGCATGAAGTGAGCGCAGTACGTTAAGAACGTGATGGAGTCAAGCTGCGGCGTCGGAAAGCTGACGCGTCCACGTGACTTGCATTCACGAAGTGGCAAAAAATAGCTTTTGCATCCCCAGTGCTGAAATGCATGAATAAACCAAAGAGATCCAAGAATACCCGGAGAAAGCTATCTGTAAGCATTCCCAACATCATCATGCGCGCATTGCTTGCGTGAAACGACAGGAGTTAACTGTACCGTGCTGACTAGCCGATGGAAAGGTAGCAATAATAAAACCGGCCTTGTATGTAGGTCCTAGAATGTGATGATGTGCTTCAAAAACCCACATTAAGAGAACAAATGCTGCAATAACATTTTTAAAAAGAGCATAACTTCATATTAGACAGTATGTGAGCCCAGTGTGATGTGATGATACAGCAAAGCACTTCAGGGACTTTTACTTCCTAACAAAACTGAAGGTGACAGGAAGAAGAGAGAGGGCCGAGGTAACAGACCAGGAAGTACAAAAGGAAATAAAGCATGATGTCCTTGTGCAGGTCACGGCAGGAAGTCCACGGGCACCATAAGAACTGACATCCCAGCTTTGGGAGAAGTAACAGTAAATTACCGTAAGAAAGCCTCTGTCAGTGAAACCCACTGTAGTTAGACTCTATTAGGCTGTGGCCTATAGCAGAACAAGAAGTTGTCACTTGGGTAATGGAAAAGCGAGATGAGTTAATTGGGAATCATGTGACTAATCGGGACTGAAGTAGAAGCAGCAAGTCACAGAACAGAACTGCAGTCGCGCCGTTCAAGGCCGCAGTAAATCAGTGGCAGTGATCAGACCAGATGAAATAAAAACTGGCCTCCAAAAGCACGCCCGTCCCTCCGGAGGGCCACTCAGCGGTCACATGTCCACTCTGGCTCACATCTCTGCGCTTGGGGCTCGAATCATTGCACAGAATTCCATTATGGAGCTGGAACCCGCTTCCAGAAGAGTTTAGATGTGCTGCAACAGTAGACACATTCAAATCCAGACTCAAAACCCATCTGTTCATCTGTGCATTTTATCAATGAGCACTGTGCACTGTCCAACATCGTATTTTATTCATGTAATTCTAAATTGCCGTTAAAAATCTGTAGGACAGATAAAAAAAAGGAGAAATCGGCCAGGAAGGAAAGCTGATGGTAAGCATTCATTTTTTACAGCCCAAAATAGCACCATGGTTCTGTGACGAGGTTAACTTACAATCAACACGCTTCTGCGACACAACTGTTGCGCCTGTAAAGTTACATCACACTGCAACCAAGCAGAATTACTGTACATTTACTGTACAACTACTGTAAGTGACTCCAGGGTGTGGAAATTGAGATTAACAAAAATAACTTTACCTATAAAATGAAACGCACGAAAACAGACCCATTTTAAATCTTAACTGCAGAATTTAACAACATGAGAAACAAACGATAAGGACTGCTTTAACTTGATTATGAATATGTAAATGAGTCTCATTGCTATTGGATAAACATTATGAAGTCATTTCATTTATAGCACCTTCCGTCAATGTGACTTTTCCCAGGTGTAACCGGGGCTTCTGACCTACAATGGTGTCGATCACACACAAACAAATTAGTCTTATCTAAACAAAAAAAAATGATTACATCCTCAATCTGATGAGATCAGATCACCAGACCTGCTGGTCAACTGCGTTATAAATACACTACAAATACAAGCAATACGACAGCCACATCTACAACTCTGAAGGCAGAGGAGCTTAATTCAGAGTTAGTGTAAACACTCGTCAGACATCACACATTGTATTGACAGCTCATCGATTTTTCGGAGACAGTGTTGACTAGAGGGCGCTGCACTGCAGGGCTCAGAAACCTACAACAAGGTCATGAAATGAGTGTGCATGAAAGTACAGTACAGCCAAAGAGTAAACAAGACTTATCCATTACAAACTTCATTTATATTTATGTATTTGCAGAGGCTTTCAGCCGAACTGACTTACAGTGCATTGAAGACACATTTTGTTAGCGCGTGTTCCCAGAGAATCGAAACCACAACCTTTGCGTTGCTAGCGTAACGCTCTACCAATCGAGCTACAGGAATACTATAAACCATTCACCAAACTACATTTTTAGGGCAGAGTATATAAATCCTCCAAAATGCACGTGTTGTTAACCCCAAATGTAAAGGTTCAAACCTTGATGTATGACCTTCAGTGTATTAGCATGCCATACGACCGTAACACAGTCCTGCTTATGTGATGTTGCTTTAATAACTCCCATCCTTACCCCAGCATCCCTCCCTGGGCAAATAGTGTACAAAGCTTGTTAGCTCAATAAACATGCGCTATAACAGGCACCAGGCACTGTGTCGCCACGACGACAGTGTCCTTTGGGAGAAAGGCTACACAACCACACAACTCACAAAAATACTGCCGGTTTAGTTGTCTTGTAAGGGCGTGTGTGTGTGTATACGTGTGGAGACAGCCTATTGGACAAAATCTGATCAGATATTGCAGCCTTATGGTAATTACTGTGACATCACCCCAGCACCTAATTGGTCCAATTTTAAATACATGTGTAAGCAATACAACGCAGTACGATACCTCCACAATTAAGCCCTGCAGGGCAAGCCACAAAAAAATGAATATGTTTGTTTGTGTGTGCGTTTACGAATACATTTTTACATTACATTTACGCATTTGACAGACAAGGTATATATTTTACCAGTATGTGTTTCCTGGAAATCGAACCCACAACTTTTTGTTAACCCATGTCAAGCATACAATAGCTGTAAGACAGAGAATATAGACTGCAAAACAGTGACACACACACATCATCCTGGTATCCAGGCTCCGGTCTCAATCCATCACACTTTACTTTGGAAGTCACCTGAGAGTCTTCTAGCGCTGTTGTCAAGATTGATTCTGCTGTGGCTGTAATCCCACAGGTTGAGTTAACACTGTGCTTCTCGACAAACAGTCGCTTAATCTTCCCTCGTGCTGGTTTTGTGGAATTCTGCTGACCACGGATATCCAGCCAACTTCAACAAAGGAGTACAGCATGCCCTCTGCTACAGCTCGCCTGGCCTCATCCCGACGCCATCGGTCAGAAACCAGCCCAGACCTCCGGACTGTGAAACAAACTGAGATACAATGAGGAGACCACGGCCTGGGCCTCTCTACGGAGGCCCTGCGGTTACAAAAGATACTTTCCAAGTTTAGCAGGGAGACTAAAATGTCTCAACTACAAAAGCTTTAAAACGTTTTCCGAGCCACTCTGTCGAACAGCCCTGGGACACGGATATCCTGGCTAATTACAGAGCGATCCGCAAGCTCATTTTGATGCTAATTCATCCAACACACAGCTGAGCTGAGCTGAGCTGAGCTGGCTTTAGAAACGGTCGCCCAACCTCACAGGGTTTTTTTTGATCTCCCGAAAGACTTCGCAGACAAAAACGAGGAACTTGCATCATCAAGAACCCCTATAAACATTTTCCTTGCTGTATTTCTGCATCTGTTCACACTCAAGAACTGCCAATTTGGGCGTCCTGCTTTTCAAAACTCGTGAAAGTGAGTCAGGCAGTTTGCACCGATCGCAGGCCGACAAATCACATAAAACACAGCCTTAACACCCGAGATTCTGCACTCACAACAGCTGTACTGCTGTACTGCTGCTGGACTCATATGGGGCTCTTAAGCCGCATTTGGTCCCTTTACAGAAGTAAAAGACAAACACAGCAGCCGTTTTATCCAGCAGGCAACTCTGCTGTAATAATGAGAGCACATTTACTCTTCATACCCGTCAACAATTCCTGTGTTGATTGTTCCAGCACATATTGTGAAGACGACAAAGTAATTATTGAAATTGAAACAGATATTAAATGAAATAAAAAACATACACATTGAGAGGTCATGCATCACACCGATGTACAGAAGTGATATGTTTACAGTGATATTAGTGACTATTAATAACGAAGGAATATTTAGGCCGTTCCTGTGGCTCAGTTGGTAGAGCGTTTAGTTAGCGACAGTGGAGCAACCTTCAATTTAAAAAAATGTACGAGAGGGAAAAAAATCTCTGTAAAGCAAATCTAAAAGAACCAGGAATACAATATATTCTGATATGGATTCAAAAACTGCATTTCTGTTTCTAATGTTGACTTATTCACACAAAACACATTCACACACACACACTTATACACACATCTTTTTTAAAATGAGCTCAAAATGGCATTTAGGAAGAAGTCTGATCTATGAACATCATCCCACCAACACTCACTTATATTGCTGGTGGTCCTTCGTGCTCCTGGTCTTGGCCATGAAGCGCTCGGCCAGCTTCTCCAGGTTGCGGGAATACTCCATCTCGATCTCTGACTTCTTGCGGAAGAAGTCCTGGAGGTCTTGAAGAAGCTGGACCCTCATGTCCGTCTGCTGCTCCAGACATTTCTGCTGCTCCACCAGCTGGGCTCGGATCTCTGAACAAACACAATCAAACACGGTGTGTCAGAACATGCGCCTGTGTCAACATGAAACGCCTATAAAAAACACAAATTAGAAAACACAACCGGCGACGAGTCGTTACAGTTTCATTGCTTTGCTGTGAGGTGCTTTAGAAACCTCCCGCCAGCAGCCCAGACCAAATGGCCCACAATATAAATACAACATAAATACAGCATTCAGATTTACCCTGAATCAGATTCATTTCCCAACATCAGCAATGTGACAGTAATCCAGGCTCATCGGGCTGAGCGGGTTCTGGCCTTCCCCTTCATTTCATTACAGTCAGAATGAGAAATGAGCGCAGAACAAACCTAATGATTCTGTAAATCTACTCTGTGTACAGCCCGTACAGCCACTGAGGCACTCCACTTCATTTAACAAGCATTTTTGGGCCAAACTACCTCCGGTTTCCTCGTGATTGCCCCCTTGTCATAGGCAATGGAGCTCATTAAATCTGCAGCACACTGTAGAAGCTCTTCTGCTCCATACCATAATATACATTCAGACTTCCTCGCGTGGCCCCCGGGGGTTCCAGCATGTTTAATGTATTTCTCATAATGTGGGTTATGTTATCTGAACCACAAGTCCATCTTGACAGGCTAAACAATGGCAGGGTGAAAGAGAAGGAAATAAGATATGAGAATTATAAGGGCTAGTAGTATCACTTCATATGATTTATATCAGTTGTACAACCTTATTCAACAAATAGAAAAGCAAGAGTAAGCAATACAGCAAAAAACAACAAGCATAAATAAGCATAAACAGCTGTTAATGTACCAATGAGACAACAAAGGTGCGGGGAAGCTAACAATAAATGGCAAAAAAAAATCGTTAAAAGTTAAAAGTCCGATCAAACTTGCAGATAAAAACTGCAGAAACACAATGATCTCTTATTTTTGGAAAGCGCTAGCTACAGTGTGATTTGTTCAAATCTTGCCAATTCTTCCAAACAATTTTGAATGACATACTTCAGAGCTAACATTTTTACCTAGAACCAAACACACATTCATTATAAACCTAAAAATATTATTTGCATAAGACAGCTCTCATTCTGAAATACTTCGCTCTGATTGGCCGATCTCTGCGCCATTTTTCTAATAATGACTGCTGTAGTATCTGATTTTGAAACAGACACGTTTTATTTTGCGACAATAACGACTGACTGTACGTTATCTTCTGCAGGATCATCTCTACATCATTACCTCAAAGACATTCGAAAAGATTCCAAGTGTAATACTAAACACTTTGCCTTCGCCCTCCCTCATCAGCACGATCAAATGTCCCTCTGTGATTACCAAGAACATTCCAAGCCCTGTGAGGTCATGTGTATGGTAAACATCTGCATGGAGCCGGTGTGCTCAAGCATGTGCGAGACGGTACGTCTGATCAAAGCCCCTGTGATCTTCTTCAAACAGACTAGTGGATGCAAGCACCTGCGAGCTGTCTGATACCACACAAACAAGACCTCAAGGTGGAATCCAAGCCAATCAGCTCCCTCCGCTGTCTCTCTGCAGTTAGCCTCAATGTTTCCACATGCACACAGATGGGTTCCCGAGATAGCTAATGGCTGGGATGAGCGTGTATCTGAGATTGCAGGCTATTCTTTAAAGTGCTGGAAAGTATGTGAGCAAACAACAGAGCCAGGCTCCATTACCAGTTAACGGAGGACCTTTTATGGCCCCCGTTAAAAGTCCAGTTGACGTCTGTGACAAACCCAAAAGGACAGGCTTTGGTCAGAGCACACGTCACATACTTAATTTGCTGCAACAAAAATGACACAGAAGGACAGTTTGTTTAATATTCTCTCGTGTCCTCAGATCCTGCTGTAGGTAACATCTAATTTTAAACAACCCACGCTCTGGAGTTTTGTGAAGATACATTTTTCCACTTACAGTTTTTCTACCAACAAATCTTTGGTAAACAGATCATTCTAATCAGTAATATCATTTGGAAACAACTCTAACCCTTCAAACTGACAGATTTAATATTCTGGTACTTGCCCCGGCAGCGGCGCTTCTGTTCTCCTTACAGACTAAAAAAAGCTATGTGGGACATGCTGTACCAGAATCCTGTATGCAGAGAAGCTCATCAGGGGCACCTGAAATAGCAACATGTATCCTGAGACCTGTGTTCACACACAGGGTTATTCAGCACAGCCATCAGCTGAACCCCTTGGCACAGAGAAAACTGTACATTTCACACTTGAGTTTAACGCACGCGGCTAGTTAACATGACACGTCAAGCACTGACATCAGTGTCCTGCAGGGTGACGTGCTATTTAAACCATTCAAACTGAATGGAGACGCTACTGATCCACACTTAACCCCTGTGAAATGAACAGGAACGCTGACTGGAAGCTAGAACCCATCACCCAGCATCATCTAATCTCACCTCACGGAAGCTCTTATATTTCTCTCTTATATTTAAGAGCTAATCCACACAGCCATGTTCATAATCCAGCAGAAAACCTTCCCAGAGGACTGGACGCTGTTATAAAAGCAAATAAACAACTAACTCTCATTAACGCTCATGGTTTTGAAATCAAATGTTCACCAAGCACACATGAGTGGCGTTCTGCTGTCCGCGTACTTTTGGGCACGCAGTCAAGAGTGTGTTGTTTGCAACGTGATCTCCTTCTGTCAGATTGATTTTCACCGACTGCAGTCCATCAGAGTCCACTCCTGACCATTTAAACACATTTCAGCTCTAACCAGCCGTGTTCTTAGAGAAACTACCCTGAGATCGAGCGAGTTCTCACTAAAAATCAACACACAACCGAAACTACAGCCCACACTTAGCCCCATCCCCACAGTACCACATTAAATAAATAGAAGATGAGCTAAATTTAATCCTCCTTTAGCCTCTTCCTTCAGTGACTTGGGGGTTCCGGATGTCTTCTTTCAAAGCATGCGACATGTTACCAAGTAAACTCGGAACCCGATGACACCAGTACCAAGCTAGGGTTATTGAATTAGTTAAGTAATATGCCAAAATCATTACGACTAATTCAATAACAGACCAGAGTACATTGCACAAATACAATAGAATTGTGACTTAAGTGATTATGCATGCGTAACAGAACCGAGACACCCACTCCAGGCTAAGCATCAATTACAGAAGTCCATTTCAAATAGGTCCGTTCTTTTAAATCGGGGTTTCCCAAACTGGGGTTCACAAAATTATTTCAATTAATAATCTTAAAATAAAAAAAAAACACTTACTAAAAACAATATATTTATTTGTTTAATCTGCATGTGACTGTTACACAATATTACACGGTCAGAAAACCGTGAACTCACAAAACAGACAGATATATGCACCTCAATATAACCTGTTAAAATGTGTAATAATTACAATAGTTATGTAAAATATTACTAACAAAAAACTTTAAAACAAATTTAAGAAATAAATGTTTTCTAAGTTAAACACGCAAATGTGCCAGTAAATTATTGAAATATTTATAATCTCAGGGGGGACATAATTCAAGTAAATAATTTAGGTCAAAGAGGTTCGGCTGACAAAAACATTTGAAAACCTGTTTTTGAAAACCCAGCTTCAGCCAAGATGAAAGTGTCTCAGCTGCGTCCCGCTCTATTCAAATCAAATTAAACACAGCATTCAGAATCATTTCTATATTTGCAGTGTGACAAGATTTATCATTCATTTGACTTTACAGACTCAGGGCTTATGTTATAGCACACTCACACAACCTAATTGATCCTCAAGGGGAAAATCAGATCTCCCGTATATCTCCTGTAATTTCACCTGTAAAATTAAATCAGCATGACATAACACAGCAATTTTGACCTCATTACCAACCCAACTGACAATGTTTTCTGCCCCTCTATTCTGTGGCGACTGCAAAAACCTCTTTCTGTATAAATTCTGCATGAACTATTCTTTATTGTGTATGAATTAAAATAACTTCAGACTGAAAATAAATGAAGAAAATAAGATGTTTGATTCGAAACCGCAGTCATTCTAGCTTTAAAAAAAACTATTTGCGGCTTTACAAAAGAAAAATGTGAAACTTATGCAGAACAGTTGTGGCTCGACTCTGTAAACTCATTTCATGTGGTGACAACTGGAACATGGGGCACACATGTTGTTTTATCTGAGAGCAAGTCTTCTTCAACTCCAGCAGGAAGTCTAAACCTCAGTGGTCTGCGTCCAGCTATTAGCTCATTACCATTTCCTGAGACTGTCTGCACGCCTGCATACACAAACACACACACATAAACAGGAAACACTGGCCCTAAGGCAGTCTTTGTCTATATGCTTTAGGCTTCAGAGTCTGGACGGACTGCGGTCTACTGACCTACAGAGAAGCAGTTCCTTTCTGTTCAGGGCTTCGGTGAGACCAAATTACACCTCACTGCCTGATCTCCTCTGACTGTAAACTAACTCCTCCACTTACCACTCCTCTGCTATCAGTGGAACTCTCATAAAAACCAATGCAGTGTTCAGAATCCAGTGATGTCTTTATACAGATTAAGGCCAAGTACAGATGCATGTTAAACGGCATTGAAAATAATTCTTTAAGACATGGCAAGTCAAAACTGAGAAAATATCCATAGGTTGGAAAAGTAAGATTAAAACAAAACCTAATCAAGTTTTGACTTGTGTAATGCATGTGTAATGCATGGAGCCAAGCGTAGCAAATCTATAAAACAATCAATATACAGAACCAATTTTCAATATTATTCAAGCATTCGACTATATCAGTTTAATTATAAAATGTGTGTCCTGAAAACTATGGACAAAAAAAGTCAGCGTTCACACAAAGAAAAGATCAGCTCAATCAGGGAGAACCTAGATTATAAATGACAACTTAAACTACTGTTTAACAGGCTGTGTTTGACAAACTGGATAGAGGTAGAGAAAACCTGTTAAATGAAGCTTTACTTAAAACTGCTGCGTGTCATTTCTGCACCACTAGTGGCACGATAAGGAACTGCAAAAAAAAACAGTTTCTTATGCACTTTTAAGGGAACATTTATGTCTATTTAAACATTGCCATATTAGAAAAACCACTAACTATATGTACCCTAAAACAGGACTTCTTGGTTACACAAAAATTAGATCCCAACCAAATATAGCCCAAAATAAAAGGCCACGTATTGGACGTTAAATCTGTGCCGCGCCCTTATCTCTCATTTAATAACTGATTTATTTCGTAAAGATGTTTAAATAACAAAGCAGGAGAAAAGGAGAGAAAAAAGCTTCTTCTTCAGGTGCATTGATGTCCGGCGCGAGTGAAGACTAGTCCTGCGTTCACTGAGTCATATCCAGACCCTCCCCAGATGCCCTCAGGGGAGCAGAAGAGAAGAAACTCAATCCAAGCCCTCAGACTGCAGTTACATACTGCAAAAGGAGACTGTCTCTCACATTTTTCAGAAGAAAGTACCACTATGTTGCAAGGCGGCACAGTATGCTCCTTTTGCTTGCTTTGTTCTTTTGTTTGGGAATGCCAGCGAGAGAAGAGTGAAAAAGAGGACATGGATAACGTTTCGCCAATTTGCCTCCTAAAAACTACGCTTGACGGCCAAACCGTGAGGTAGCTGCCAGGACCTGCCTTCTGAAGAGGCACATTTGGAGTAAAATCCTTGGAAACGTTTAGAACGGCGACAGATCTTCTCCTGTAATTAGACGTGGGGGGTTTCCCGGAGAGATCTAAGGGGTCAATAAGCATTACAAACACAACCTAACGTTTAACTCGGCAGGTTCACAAGCAACGATCAAGCAAATTGCTCATGTGAAGAATGAAAAATCAATCTTATGAACATACCACTTCAATGACGACTGTAAAAACGCACCAGTGAGTCCAAATGCCCTGCAGCGTGGTATTTAAAGAGACGGCTCTATTCACAAAAACGTCCAGGATCTGCATTCAGGGCTTTGGTGGGCCCCCACTGGAATGGGCCGGTGGGGCCCCACGGACCACACGCGAGGCAGCTAAATCCCACCAGTGAACACCTGCTTAATCCAAAGGCACATCTGCACCACCTAATATTCGGAGTGTAAGGATCTATTCAGAGACACCTGCAGAAGTCCATCCCTCAACGATGTTCCAATATTCGCCATTTATCCCATCCATTAATCCAAAGACTCCAGAGCAGTGCATGATGACTGAGTTGAAGCTCTGACACAAGGTTATGTGGCTTAGTGGTTAAAGCTATTGGCTGGTACCCAAAAGCTTACAAGTTCAAGCCCTGCATATGGAGTGTCCATGAGTGATCTCCAGTGTTTCACAAAGTGCGGTACTTCACCTCAGTCTGTTTCGAGAGGATCGTCCTTGAAATAAGTGACTGCAAGTCGCTTCGGATAAAAGCATCTGCTGAATAATTACTCCACTATTCACATCCTCACGCCATCTGTTAAACAAGCCGTTACATTAAAGTCACCATGACATCAAAATATAGTACTCTTAATATTCATAGAATATCAGTGTTTATTATAAATGATTTATCTGTGCATGTCATTATTTTCTTTACATTCGTGAACAAAATCTTAAAATGATGACATCAGTTTGACAGCTTGGGCGGAGCCAGAGGCATTAACCACTCCCCTCCAACAATTAGTCTTCAGCAAGCTAATACGCCTACTTTTTACTAGCCAACCACATCCCAGTGGAAAAACCAAGCCACGCCCTCCATTTTTCTGCTTCACTTTGAATTACCTCAGAACACTGAAGTCGGTTGCAACTTCCGGTTCATGCAGCCTTTAAAGACTCGAGCACAATTCGTAGGAGAGCTATGTCAATGGCCTACCAACGGGGGGTAGATGATTTCTCCAAACGGCTGGTCTGATCTTTAATCCAGACAGGAAGACAGCACTGAGGGAGACACGTGGTGAGACCAGAGGGTTTACAGGTCACAGTGGATTTGGCCTGTCACGCTGGTCCACTGCACAGTGGACATACGATTATTCTGTCAGAAAACATTAGCATTTCCCTGAGGTTACCCAATCTCACATCTGACGGGTCAGAACAGACTCGGCCTGCCCCAACAGCCCTGACACTGACACCAGAGGGGCTTAAAGATGGCGAGTAAGAGGTTTTATAGCTGGGATGTAACACTACGCTATTCTTTGAAGTACTATGCAAATAGCATATGGTATACGAATATGACAGTTATTCACCCCAATGGTACACAAAAACATCACCATCTGATAACATACAGTACTCTGTACTTTCTGTGAGCGAATGTGCAGCTCACTTTTACTTTGTTATTTAAAACACTGTACAACCTCAGCCTGCTGACACATTATTGCAAAGTTGAGGCAACTGTATTTTGCAAGCAAGTTAAAATAATGCTATAATGGAGATAAATGTGCTTCATTCGGTGCAGAGGAAAACTATAAACCCAGAAATTAGGTTGTGAGTGCTTTAAACCTGTTTTGCACAGAACCACTGATAATCCATGAATCTAATCTCTGTATTCAACTAGCATAAAACAACCTCAGTCATCTCTCTACTGACTGGACAGTTCGACTCAAAGTCTGCCTCCCCTGACTGACTCTTACTTAACCATGTCCA